>JABUQX010098645.1:0-42500 GCA_015478945.1 Trachelipus rathkii
AGGGTATATATAGAGGAACGATATATTAAGAATTAACGGACGTTAATATTTTTTTTGTTAACTAAGATATAAAAGTAATTAAGTATACGACGTTAACTTTGCTCACATTAAGCGGTGCACTTTGTTGATGTATAATAATATATACTCATATAACATATATATATCCCTATTACTATTATATATATATATATATATATTAATAACTCATTATATATTACTTATATTATACTACATATAGATACTATATTTTTATAATATATAAAATTACAGATTATAATAATGATTTATCAGTTTGCCTTGCTCTTATTAAATATCATTACATCTGATAAATTGTACACTAGTACATGAGAGAGAAAGTAACGCACAGATCGTCTAGGGTGAAGAAGCTTACGCCTTATCACTATTTCCAACGTGTTGATGTGTATCGTGTTGTGGTGTTGTCTGTGTTATGTACGTTGTGTGTGTATTGTGTATGTTAGAGGAGAGATAGAAAGAGAGATCGAGGGAGAATAGAGTAGTATGATAGAGGATAATTTTGAAAATTATACGTAGAGAGAGAGAGTAAGATGAGAGATAGAGAGACAGATAGAGAAGATACGAGAGAGAGAGTAAGTAATAGGTGAGCTCTTTTTAAAATTTATAAAGTTCGAATAACTTAGAAATTAATATTATAAATTTAAATCTAAAGTATACAACCCTCTTGAAGTACATTAAGATTTTATAAAGAAGCTTAACTATATACTCAGTTTTAAGAATATTTTATGTTTATACTAATTTTTATCATACTATATTTTCGTTTAATATATATAATATATATATGATATATCTTATATATATATATCATATATATCACTATGTAATTATATTTACTTCATATATACATATATATATATTAGTATCTTTTATATATTATATATACTCTTCATATATATAACATTCTATATATATATATATACATAGTAATCATATATACTATACTATATTATAATATATATATTATTTATATATACTTATCTATATCTCATATATCAACTGCATATATTATTCATATTTTAGATATATACTGTATATATTATCATTATATATCTTATATATATATTATCTATATATATATACATATATATTTAATAATATATATTTACTATACTTATATTTATAATATATTCATATATATAACTATATTAACTATATATATATATATAGTATATATATTATATATATATATATTAATATTATATCTTATATTAATTCTATATCTAATCTCTATATATATATATTATATATATTACTTCTATATATATATTTTCATAATTAGTTTTACTATTATTTATTTATAATATGTTTATCATATAGTTAATATAATATTAATTATTACTATATATATATATCATCATCATCATATTATTTAATTCATATTGTATATATATATATATATATATAGTATATAAGTTATATATATGTATGATATCTATATATCATATATATTATATATTATATAAATGATATATTTATATTATACTATATATATTATTATATTATGATCTTATATTATATTATATTATTTCTATTACATATATACATATATTCTACTATATTTATTATTAATATTATATATATATTCATTATACTGTTATCATATTATTATATATTTATGTTATTTTATTTATATCATTTATTTTTTTTTCTTATTATTATATACTATACATATATTATATATATTCCCTTTCCTTTCCTTTCTTCTCCTCTTTGGGTTACGCGCTCCACCGCATTGGGGTATGTGCCTGTCCATAAGGCATCGGCAGCCAGCAGTCACGGCATGCATGCCACCACGTCGCCAGACAGCCCAGTAGCCTTCAGCTAGCCCGCCTGCTGTATCCAATTAATTATATAGTGAGAGCTCGCGTCACACGACTCCGCAACATATTACCACTCGCTCATGCAGCCCATCATCGGTAAGCGCTAGGCGACGGAACCTCGCTAATGTAAAATCGTCATGATAGGGTTTCATCCCGCCTGGCGCGCATGGAATAGGAGATATATATGTTATTTTTTTGAGTATAGGTATGGGCGCACCAACCATTATAGCCCCAGATAATAGCCCTAGCCGCCATTCTCTTACCTAAATCATAATAGCAACCTTTAATTCTCGCCTTGCTGTCCAAAACTTAATAATGCTCACATTTCTCTCGCTATCAAGACTCATATCGTTCAGCCGAGACTCATTACGCAACTTTCTCTTCGGTCTCCCAGCGCGGTCTCGGATTCCCAAACAATCACCTACTTCACTGCTAGCATATATATACATTACGCGCTTAAGCAATACTCAGCGACTTTCATTCTAATAGCCTTTCAACATGACCAATAAGCGCATCTCACATACTTATTATTCAATTTATTCTCTAATATCATTTCGCAGTTTTCGGCAGACCTATCAAATATATTTACAGTTTCGTTCCTTTGATGATACACTTTTTAAATTGCTATTTGCACACACCTTAATGCATGAGCTCGCTAAAAAGAATTGTGCCATTCTGAAAGCACATTGAATATATACTTATTGGATGCTATAGCTTCTTAATTCGGCACAGAGCCATATGTACTCAGCTTAACCCTATATATAGGTCTACTCAAATAATAGCATAACGCAGGTAACTATAAACATATATATATATATAGCCTACTCATTGTAAGATATATATTGAAACTTCACTTAGTGCGCAGCGTCAAGACTCTAGTCCGTTTACATTCACGCAACGATTTAATTTAGCACCAGCTCAACGCTTTGCCTGGGGCATTCACAATTTTCGAGTACTCACATATAACTCTGGGCATCATTCGGGCATCGGCTTTAGCGCAAATCCGCAACACTACCGACTAAATATTTAAGCTCAGACAGCTTGCTTCAGCTGCTATTTATAAATCTTAAACATAACTTCACAGGCTCGAGGACTAAGTGCGCTCACTTCACAAATCTAATAGAGCTTAAACTTCACTTATGCTATCACGTTTACTTTGCCAAAACGCCTCCTTTTTTAGGCAATATATACCGGCCATATATACTGCCAAAATCTGCTCCACGCAATACTACCTCTCAAAACTCTCGTTCTATAGAACTGCGCCAGCACAGAACCATAAATCATATCCGCTAACAATATATGAGTAACGGTATATAATGCAGCTCACTCGCAGTACGGCTTCTCATGCATATTCCTTTAGCCATCAACTTCTAATCAACCGATTGTAAATGACTTGCCATCCCCACCTCGAAATTCTTTCATAAAAGCGCTACGCATCCCAATAATACAACATTGAATAAACCAAGGAGCATATACAGCAACCCTGTCTGCACTCCGCTAATTACTATCGACTAACATACGCAATCGATCTGACAACCATTTTAATGCTTAGCACACGCTTCACTCGTCATAACATATCTATTTTGATTCACATTCAGTAAAGCCTACCACCAACAGCCATATATTCCAGCTAATAGCGCTGCCATAAAGCTTCCTTTTAACTCTATCATACGACTGATAGGTATCCATGCCCATTAAAAGCTTAAATTATATATATATTATATATAATAATATATTATAATATATATAATATATATTATATATATAATATTTATATATATTAATATATATATTATATATTATATATACTATATATAGTAAAATATCTATACTACAGCTGACATAAAATAAAAAGTGCAAAAAGCGTTTTTGTTACATTTATTATAAATATATTAAATCTGTGTCTACCCAACCACACTTTATTCCTAACCTAAACATAAAAGGGGCTACAGTTGAACCTAACCTATAGCGGATAAGCAGCGTTGCAATATCCAGGAGCAAATGTGGCAACCGACCTAGATGGATAAGCCCGTTGCAGGAGCAGGGGCATTGGTGCAACGCCTAACCGAAGGATGGATTCACCGATGGGCAGCCAGCAATGTTCAACTTAAGCCTAGATAGTTTGCCTATAAGTAAACTATATACAGATATTTAAATTTAATAAATAATTCAATCATGGATGGTTCAAATGTAATATCTAAAGTTAAAGATTGTGAAAAAATTTGAAATTTATTCTTTTTAAAAATATTTGACCGAAATAAAATTGTGAAACATATTTTCAATGATCCACGCTATATTATATATATATATACCCCCCCCCCCGCCTTTGGAAAAATATATACTAACACCAGTAATAATAAACCTTTATAAAATTCATTATTATACTTTTAACTTTAAAAAAATTAGAAAATTTATTAGTTATTTTTACATTATTTATCTATATATATTATTTATATTATATAAATGGTATCATAAATATAATATAATAATTTTAAATAATATATAAACTATATTAATAATAGCATATACGGTATATATATTATTATATACTTATATAATATTTATATATATATTATATATAACATTAATAAAAAAATTTAGAGAATATGATAAAAAAATGTTTATTAGTATATATTTAATTTTAAAGAATTTTTATGACATATTGAAATAACAAAGTTGTTATTCTTCAAATTTAGTTTATTATATGTATTATCTATGAGCCGCCTTAATTGCTTGTCAAAATAAATAATTTAACATATAGTATAGTTGGGAAAAAAAAAAATTAACCATTTCTTTCGTTATAATTATTTTAAAAATTTCAAAATATTTACCCTCAAGCATTGATATTTAAATTCATTCGGCCAGTAGCACTTGCCTACCTCTATACAACCTTTACAAATACAGTAAGTCTGGATACATGATTGTCCTGCTAATTATTTCTGTTGTATGCTTGGGCCTGGGCTATTTCAACACAGGTTTAACGAAATCCGATCACACAAATATCAGATATCGTTTTAAAAAGATAACAATATTTTTTGGTGCAGAAGCGAAAGATTACAGTTTATCGGGTAAAATCCTTTAAAATGCGCATGACTTTCAAAATTTTTTAATAAAAAAACAAAATTGATAAAATATGAAAAGTGCCTGAAACGATCCTACTACTTCAATGTCATCGAATAAACTAAATACGTTTCTCCCTTCATTAGGGAGCATGTTAGTTAAATTATGTCCTGTTTTCTATACATTTTGATTTTCTATGAATAGTTTTTATGGTGGACTCACATGAGGTCGCTAGGAACAAATGGGTTAATTAATCCATTTGTTCCTAGATTCAAAAGGTTCAAAATGATCTTGATAAACTTCTTGGTTACCATAAAAAGTAAAACCCCAGACCTAGTGGGTTGGTGGGCAGCTCCTTGGGTATGTATCCAGTGCAAGCCTGCTAGTTTCTAGGCAACAATTACTTAACTATTAGTAGCTAACTTACTAGCTTCCCAGAGCCTCAGATTATAGATGCACAATGTTCAAAGTTTAAATAATCTAAATTTAAATATATTACTTAATTATTTTTACTCAAGATAGTCCTGCTATGTCATCACTATCAATAACCTGTAACAATAGCAATACCCATTTACCTTTACAAGTTTTTCCCCAATTAGGAAATGACATTCATTCTGCAGTGGAATTGGACAATGTCTGTTACCAATTAAGGCCATGGGTGATCAGTAAATTGCCTTTTTCAGAAAGGTGAATCAGTCCTCTCTAAAAAAAAAAAAAAATTTTTTTTTTGCTCATTCAATAGCCAATGCAGTAGTACTGCTAAGTTTTATTTCTAGATTATCTTTTAATTTAGAGAGTTTCATATTTTTAAAATAACAGAAATATGGGTATAAAATGTTCTTCAATAGAATTTCACATTTGAAAATGCGATCTAACTTTGTTATAAAATGAAAAATCGTATTTTTGATTTTACTTATTTTTCAGACACTCGGGCATGTTAGCTTTAAACTGGCAAAGTAAATTTTGTTCCAAACAGTACTAGTACAATCACTGCTGATTAACTGAATCCAACTCCAATAGTATGGTACTTGATTGATTAAAGAATCGAAATACCATTGTTTTTTATTTACATTATTGACATTTTTATTATTACATTATTTAATATTTAAAGATAAATATTAAGCAAAATTAAAAATAAAATAAAATTTATGAAAACATGAATTCCAAAAGTGTCAAAATTTGTCTGATGAGGTGAACTGGGGTCAACACATTTATTCATTTATGCATTGTTACACATTTTAATTACTTATTAATTATTTTTACATAGTCAAACACTACTTATATTATGTAAAATTAAAATATAAATGAACTTGCGAAAAGAAGAATTTAAACAGGTGGCCCAATTCACCCCAATAATGGTGGCCCGATTCACCCCTCTCCTGAGAGAGTCTGAATGAGCTTTATTTGTATTTACTACAGCTATTTTTTATGAAAATTACATTATTATTTTGTGTGCCTATGACCCAATATAGGGCCTCTGATTTTCTGGAAAGTACCAAAAGTGCATTAGGAAAGTCAGAGACTAAGTTTACCTAAAGTGTCCATGTCACTCCCGCCTGAACTCTTATACATACAATTTGTAAATTTTATGCCTATTTATTAATTTTTGTCAAATCATGTTGAAATGACGCTATTTCATTTACTAATTATTTTATTTTTTCCTCAAAATAGGGCTTTAAAAATGTACGAATATTTACAAATTATTCATTTGGTCTGACCCCAGGTTTTTTCTAACCCTGCGTATAATGCATTACTATGAATGCTTAGTATGAGCATTCGCCTATACTGATTATGCATATATATAGATTATTTGTATATAGCCTATAATATATAAGAACAGATGGAAATTTATTAATTATGTATAATATCAGAGTTACATAATTTATAGTATAATACTACAAATGCTCACTATTAGCACGAGACAATCCTAACTTGGTACCAGGCTTCAGTTCAAGTACAAGTACTTGTACTTGCAGTTTCTAAAACCAGTGAATGTAGTTTCAAATCATTTTCAATAAAGAAATAAATAAAATATTATCAGCTGTTTACAGTATATACTGTACATAATTTAAAGAATTTAATTAAATGAACATTATAATTTATATTTATTAAATTTGGGTTAATTAGGTAATAATTAGGATCATTTACTAATTTTTTATCCAAATAATAATTAAAAAGGCAATTTTTGATTTTTTTTTAAAAATCAAACAAAATCACCAACCCTGATTCTTTGACTTGTTCAGACGATTTGGCATTGATTTAATTAGATTTGGGCATGTTTCAACCAGGATAGCACTGATTAAATCAAATTATAATAATCAATGACAAACTAACATTGATTAACAAATCATGATTTTTATTCTTTTATATTTTTAGTACTTTTTTTTCTAAATTACTAATTAGTCCTAATTATCACCTAAACATTAAAAGAATTTTAGTATAAATATTTCATATATATAATAAGCAAATTTATCAAATGGAGTTTCAAATCATTTTCAATAAAGAAATAAATAAAATAGATTACTTTGATATATACAGTATATAAATCGTATAGCATCAAAATTAATTGATCAAATCACAAATAATAATTATATATATTTAACAAATTAATATATTAATATGGTAATAATTAGGATCATTTACTAATTTTATCAAAGTTTAAAATTAAAAAGGCAATATGTGCCTTAAAAACAAAAATCAATAATTAAAATCAAACTTTATTTTTGATTTTTTTTGATTCGTTTTAAAACAAAAACGCCAACATCTAGGGAAATATATAAGAACAGATGGAAATTTATTAATTATGTATCGAAGAAATAATAGTATAATACTACAAATGCTTATTATGAGCATCACAATTTTCACTATATACCAGGCTTGGGTCTGCGACAAATACTGTACTTGCAGCTCTCTAAACTAGTAATTTGTACTTCGCACCTTTGTACTGTACGTAAGTTACTGGTAAATTCCTTGGCATTTTTAATCCTGCCAATACCTTTTTCATCTTCCCAAGTATTATGTATTCCCAATAAATTTCCATTTATGAATATAAAGTATGCTCATTATATATATATATATATATATATATATGTATATATATATAGGTTGTTGTTGTTATATATATATATATACATATATCGGTATATATATATATATATTGCTATATATATATATATTAGCATATAGTTATATATACATACTATATTATATGTTATATATATATACATATATATGTTATTATATAATCAGTATATATATATATATATTGTTATTATTATATATTGTTATTATTATATTACATATATATATATTTATTATTATATATATATATGTATATATATATATATATATACCGTATATAGCATATATATATATATATATATGTATATATTATTATTATTATATATATATATTAAGTTATTATTATATATATATTATTATTATTATTATTATATTATTATATATATATATATTATATATTATATATTATATATATATATATGCCTGGTATATATAAATATATTAATACAAGGTTATTATTGTTATTACATACTGGCATATATATGTTACAGTTAGCATAGCTGGTAGCATGTTAATATATATATATATATATAAAGAGATATATATATATATATATATATATAAAGAAGAAGTATATATATATATATATAAGTATATATATATATATACCGTATATATGGCATGGGTATAATATAGTGTATAATGACAAAACCAAGTTGCTGGGTTTTAAGTTGGCTATTAAAGTTAAACTGCATGCTATAGTGAAGACAATATAGTCTTATTAAACACATGTAGTGTATGGTTAGCATTTACTTTAGCTATAATTTTTGGTTTTGGTTGTAGTTGGTGTATATATATATTAGTCATTATTTTATTCAAGATATTGACAAGCCATAGGATTTGGTTTGAATTTTGTATGTGTATGAGTTAAGTAATTATCTACTTTAGCCTGACTGGGACAGTCTTGATAAACCCATGTGCTTCTTTCTGTCTGTATTTTCTATGTTTATGAACATTTTTTATGTAATGACTTTCAGGCAACATTTTCTTTTACACTATATGCATAATTAAGAGGATAATGAAGTTTGGCTTTGTTATATATTTTAGTTTATAAAATTTTGTTCTACAAAGCAAGTGGAAACTTCAGGACATCTAGAAAGGTAATTATTTTTGCATGAGTAATGTTTTCATCGTTTTTAATATTTTAGTTTAACAATTTCTAAACACTAGCTTTAAAAGGATGTTAAAACATATTTTTACATTGAAATGAAACCCATTTAGAAAAAAATAAATGAACCTCATTGTGGGTTTGGTTTCTTAATGAAGATCTTAAATTTTTAGTTCTTTATCATATCCTTCTTGGATTGCCAAACACTTCCTGGCCTTATTGTCATTGATGTAAGGCTGTGGAGTCAGAGAAATCAGTCTGCAAAACAACTGATTTTGGGTTCTTATATATTTATATAACCAACGCTAACTCTTAACTAAAATCAATGCTTGATCTTATATGGCCTATCCAAAGTAGGCTAATTGTTGTGAATCATCAGGCTACTATTTTTTAAAATAAAAAAAATACTTATTCTGATACCAATACTTCACTCCATCCCCATTAATAATAGGGATGGACTGAAGTATTGGTATCAGAGTTGGTAATGGCAGCTTTTTGGGATCAGTATTAAATAAATCCTGTAAAGTTCTGTCAGTATCTATAAAAAAATGTGATACCTAACTCTAAGGTTTCAAACTAAAGTAGACTATCACTCAAGTTTGCATGTTGCTTGAGCATGATTGGCTGATAACCTTAGTCACTCGGGACAGTCTTGATAATTAGTATTAGTCTTAGTATCTCTATATTTTCTGCTTCTTTTGTCTTTTGGATAGGGTTAAATCAAATTCCAAAAGGCTTAGAAACGCTCCCTTACTATCCAGTTCATTTGACTCTTTATCTTTCAATGTGACATTGGGGGAGATTTACTGTAGGTTCTACAGCAGCATGTGCTCAAGGGAACTGACTACTCATTCTCAATCACTTTTACAATGCTCTTATTGCACAAGGGAAACACTGTCTGCACATATTTTGTGTAGACATTGGAAACTCCAAGCTAGTTTGCTGTGGTGCTTATTCTTTCCAACCACCTGTACAATTCTGTGGAATTCTCTTCCATCTTTGTTTCCTCAAATTTTCTACATAACTTTAAAGCTTGGGTCTGTGGTCACCTGCCAAATCTGCATTAGGTGAGGTTTGCATTGATCTTTATTTCTAGCATTTTTTTTTGGCTCCCTTTCTTTGATTAGGACTCTGCGCATGAACAATTGGGATAACTGTAAATTAAAGAAAAAAACACAAGAAAGAGAGACCAAGAATATTTAAAATAAATTATGCTTCAATTTTCAGTATCTGTTATACCAGGGTGAAGGACATAGTTATACCAGTGAGGGACATGGATGAAACTCTTCCTATCCCTACCAAATTTGTATAGGATTATATATATATATATATATATATATATATATATATATATATAGATAGTATATATATATATATATATATATATATTAAGAAAGTATATATATATATATATATACATATATATATTAAGAAGAAGAGTACTGTATATATATATATATATATATATATATATATATATATTATATATATGTATATAGAATATGAAAGGTTGTTGTTGCTGCTTATGATATATATATATGGTTATTGTTGTTGCTATATAGTTATATGGTTATTATAGCAAAGAAGATAGTCAGATATATATATATATATATATATATATATATATCAAGCATATATATTATTGCTATATATATAAGAGTTATATATATATATAAGAAAGTTGTTGTTATTATATATATATATATATATATATATATATATATATATATATATATATATATATTGATGTGGTAGTAGAGTTGAAAGACGTGCCCTGCAGATGTTGCACAGATATTTATTGTCAAGATTTGATAAAGAATTTTGTAATAAAAAATATTTAACATGAAGTTCCTGAAACTGAAAATGAGTTTAAAGTAATTCATAAACATAGCCTGATATTCCATATCTTTACTGTTACTTCAAAGACTTTCCAACTCGGGCAGTACAACTTCATGCTATGATGGAAAGAACAGTATTAAAGAACCTCTGCTTTGTACGCTAAGTTCAGATCAAAGATACTATTTTACTAATAAAAGGGACATCATATCACACCGTATTAAGCTATTGAAACCACTTGAAGAAATTACCAAAAAATCAGTGCCTCTCCTGTCTCTGATGTAATATCATTTATCTCCTAATGTTAAGGAAGAATTTTGAACCATTTCAAATGAAAATGATGACTGTTTAAAAAGAATGAAAGATGCACTAAAACTAAAGTTAGAAAACGCTTTTCTTTCTGTGGAATTAATGAACTTCAAATTATTGCAACTTAGATCCCCGCTATAAAGGCAATTTTTTTTGTAACAATATTAAAATTGCTAAATCGTCACTTTGTGTTGCAGTTGAAAACCCTCAATCAGTTTGTTAATTCACCACCATTTAAAGGAAAACGAAACTATATAACCAGCACCTTCTGCCAAGTAATCAATAGTGATTCACTTGAAAGAATTTCACAGTCCAGTAGTGATAAATAAAACACACAAGACACAAAAGATAAAGCTGATTGAAAATCCATCACCAAAGAGTAAAATGACCAGATACAAATGACGACTATCAGAAAGTTAGCAAAATGTTTACCACGCTTGAGTAAATTATAAGAAATACTGGCCTTTCATCCCCAACTCAGTATTCCAAGTGTGAGAGAGAGTATTTTTATAATGTTAGTTAATAGCTACATGATGAAAGAGAAAGACTCTCAGCAGAATAGGCAAAAACTGATGTTTCAAGCACATCCCTTTCCTAGAATGGGAATTTCAATACTGGCAAAAAAAGATATAATGGACAAAATCTCCTTTCATTAAGGGGCGGAGGCTAGCAAAAAGGTTGGTGAATTAAGGGCGGAGGTTGGGGAAAAAGGTTGGTGAGGTGAACGGTTAAACCCCGTCTTCACCCTAACACAATTATTCAATAGATTGTGACTAAAACTGAATAAAATATATATGTATGGTATATATGGCAGAAGTATATATGGTTAAAAAGTATGTATATATATGTATATGTTATATAGTTATATATATATATATATATATATATATATATATATATATATATATATATATATATATTATATATGTATATATATGTTATATATATATACTGTATATATTTATATAGTTATTATATATATATATATGTATATATATATAGTATATATATATATATATATATAGCATATATATATATATATATATATATAAGTTATATATGTTATAATCAAACATCCGTATCCGCAGATATTAAAATCAAACATCCTCATCCACAGTATATTATAAAATTAAACATCCGCAGATAGATGCAAAAAAATGACATCTGCTGCCTCACTAATATATATATATACTGTATATATATATATATATATATATATATATATTAGTCATAGCACCTATATATATAGCAGTATATATATATATATATATATATATATATATATATATATATAGAGAAAGAATATAGTAAAGTATATATATATATATATATATATGCAGGTATATATATACTTACCTCAGTAGGGAACCTCAGATAACTCCGTTCAAACTGAAACATTTGCTAACCGAAATAATGTTTCTTATTGAAATTAATGTAAATTCAATAAATCTGTCACAGCCTTAGAAATATGGTATTTTTACATTTTTAGTTGTTTTTCTGCAATGGAAAATATAGAATTAAATTAAAATATCTTTAATTATAGACATATAACAAATAACTCAGTGCCTCAGTTTGTTGATAGTTGCTGGCACAGGTGGATGGCGGAGAAGAAGAAGAAAGCACGCTTTGAAGGGGGAATCCCCTTCCATAAAAATCATGGGCAAACTCATGATTCAGTTTTTTTCCTTGTACCTTTTAATTGTTCCTTTTCTGTACAAACAAGAAACCCTTCTAAAGTCAACTGTCTTTTCTTTTCTGTAGAGTTTTCTGGAAGTGCAGCATCTCATTGTCATTCAAAATGTTAATTGCTCTATTAACCACAACTTTGTTATGGTGGTGACTTCTCAATAGCCTCTAAAGACATCACCACCTATTGCAAATTTCCTTTATCTGCTCACTAGTCATTTCCTTTCTAACCCTTCTCTTCCTCTGAAGAATACTCTTCCTATATGGCCTTCACCTGTTCATTCTGCAACTCAACAAGCTCTTCTATGGTGAGTTTGTCTTGATGGTCCTCCACCATCTCCTCTATGTCTACATCATCGACCTCCAAGCCCATACTCTTTCCCATGATGTCAATTTCATTCACCACTGACAGCTCTCTCTCTTGCCCCAACCCTAGTACCTCTCTGGAGCACAACTTGGAATAGTGAGACACTTTCCAAGAAAGCAAAGGGTTCAAACATATGCACAAGGTAATTATAAGTTTATTGCCAAAAAAAAAATATTAAGGGAAATGGGAAAATCTTATTTTTAATATTGGAGATTAATTAAAAGTATTTTTAAATGTGAAAAAAATTTGAACTTAAAATGCAAAAACATGGAAATCAAAAATATATATAATCGAATATAATTAGGTAGAAAAAGCAAGCCTTTTAAATATATATATATATATATATATATATATATATATGAGATATAGAAAAAAAAGAGCAGCAGCATATATATATATATATGAGTATGAGTATATATATATTATTATATATATATATATATATATAGTATATATATATATATATATATATATATATATATAGTAGTATATATATATATATATTTTTTTTTTTTTATATATAATTATATATATAATATTATTATTATTATTAAGTTATTAGTTATATATATATATATATATATATATATATATATAAAGAGTTATATATATATATATATATATATATAAGTATATATATATATATGTATATATATATATATAAGATATGTTATATATATATAAGGTATATATATATATATATATATATATTATATATATATATGAAAATATGTATATATTTACAAAATAAAAATAAGGAAATTTAAGTTACTAATATTTTTACAATTTAAGCAAATAAACCAACCAAATTGCAAGCAAGCAAGCCTGCTTATAAAAAAAATAGAACTGAAAAAAGCAAAATTTAATAATACACTTTAAAATTTTTTAGCATGTGAAGCAATTAAAAAAACTTTAAAGCTTTTTGTCCATGAATGAAAAATAAAATTTGAAGGATAATAATTTTAATTTTCTATAACATCTGACCATATAGCCTGAAGCAGGACATGAATCAGGTATTGAATTAATTAATTTAAGGAATGAAAAAAAAACGATACTATTTAGTACCTGAAATCAAATTTATCAAATCTTCCAGGAAGGAAATAAACAATCTTTGAAGCTGCTTTGGCATGGTCAAATCCAATGGTACAGAAATGTGGTGAAGATCCCAAATCCGAAATTGGGAAAATGTGATCACAAGTCACAACCCAAATCAGGTTATAAATCATACAATTCTAATATAGTACTTCTAATGACAAGAAATGACTCTGCAGAATATAATAATAATTCCTAAGAAACCAAACAAAATTTACAAATAATTCCTATGAAAAAAAATGGAATCTATAAGTATACAAATATATTCAAAACGAATGCTGGGCTAAAAAAATTTGCAATAAGAAAATACAAAAAATGAGACAATAAAAAAAACTAAAGAAAAGAAAGAAGGAAAGCGTAACATTGTCTTTGTCATTGATCATCCATCAATCACTCGCACTTATTTTAACATTCATCAAAATATTTATTCTAAAAATGAGACAAAAAACAAATAAAATACACTACTGTTACCTAGACTTACTACATTTCTAATTTACCGGTACATTAATTTAGATTTTGTTAATGAAAGTTTTCCAAGTATTTGACACATCAGGATGTACTGACCTTCATTTGTTATTAATAAGAATTTGATATAATGTAATTTAATTTTTCTTGCTTCAAAGTCATTTAAACTTTTTCAGATATTTTCTGGTTGCATATTTTGTTGGACTGTTTCTAATGTGTAGAAGAAATGGTGAGATCTCAGTTTAATCGCTCTCACATCCCTCCTTTGTTAAGCACCCAGGATGCACGAGAAAGACTACCTCAAAATCGACCACGTCATAACAGATCACCAGGGCATGGACAAGCCAATTATAGAAGATCACCTAAATCTAGACGACACTCTCCAAAGGTAAGCATACTTCACATAGTTTGTCATTCCTTTTATAATTCTTAGTCACATACCATACATAAATACGATATATATACATATTTTTTATTTATCATGTTTACTATAAGATAGTTAATTATACTTTTTATATCATGTTTACTATAAGAGTTAATTATATAAAACGGTTCAAGTGAAATATTTCTAATCTTTTTATATCCTTATGCATACCTGTATAAATAACATCATCATATATTTAGGTCATCAATGTATAATAATATATATAACTTTCTGTGAAGATAGAACTAATTCTAGGTAACCCCTCATTTTTTTACATAGGTGCCCCCTACCGCCCCCTCTAGGCCTTCAGCTCCCACAACGGTGCGCGCGTTGTTCGCCATTCTATGAAAGAAACTTGGCTCTAGAGGAGATCGATCTTCTGAGAGAGCTTCTGATCGAATTTCTGTGGTAAAATGAAGATGATGCTAATAATAATAATAAACGAGATGTAATCTAACTGAGTGATAAACAATTCCACTTCTGCACAGATGCCAAGAAACGTATTCTCTCTAACGTGCTCTAAATGGATCAAGAGTTTCTGGGCTAAAGGAAGGAAATGCCGTAGGTACCACCTGACAGGAGCTACAAGCCTTACCATTGGGCGATGTGTAAATTAATATAATTACTAAATATTTATCACAATCTTCTTATGGTATTATAGTATTATTCTAATAGTTAAATATAGTCAGTTAGTTTTTATTTTTTTAGGTAATTAAGACCCATCTGAAAGTAAGTATATTGTATAAACATTATGTACTTTAATAATAGGTTCAAATATATAAAGATTGGTGATATCTATTTCCTAAACATTGATAGCCATTAGGTCTTTGTGGTTTAGATAAATTATAATCATTACTATTTATAGATAATATATAATTATATCTCATAATTTATTTAACTATTATATATGCATTTAATATTTATATAGCAGTTAATTTATTTCTCATTCTGATGATTATTACCAATACGATATACTTATTACCCATCTTCATCATAATCTATATATATATGATATATATTTATAATACGTATTATTTCACTTTTTCGTATCCTTTTTTCTATTACTATTTTTATTATGTTATTACATAGCTTCTCTCTCATAGTTACAATATTTTTATATACTTTTATGCATTTACTCTCACTAAGTGGTGTTACTTTAGTATTATGTATATACTATAACGTGCATATATATATATATTATACTTCTATATATTTTATATATATATTTTATATTTTATTTATATATATTTATATTATATAATATATTTATATTGTTTATCTATTGTATATATACTATCCTTAGTTTTATATATAATAATAAATACCTTTTTCTTTACATATTTTCCTATTAAATATTCTTACATATATATAAATTTCAACCATACTGATTTTTATTTATTCTTCCTCCACTACAATTTCTATCTAATAATATATATATATAATTTAATAATTATATATATATAAAACATCGACGTTATCATATGTGAGAAGACTAATCATTTAGAACCTAACACACCACAATTCCGGATACGTCACAGACCAATTCCTTGAACACACTTGACCTATGCTCCACCATTTCACTAGTCTTCTTCTTCTATAAAAATAATAAGTAATAGCTCCATATTGGTATATTTTCTATCTTCATAAGCCTTATTTCTCTTAATTTTTCCAAGTTATAAGTCCATTGGTCCTAGAATTATGCTATTAAATAAACTTTCCGGGCCTGGTTAGACTAGCAGCCGGTAAATTTGAGGACTTGCGTCGCTCTTCTTAACGATCTAACTAATAAAAGGAATGACTGCTTGACTCTGATGACGCTTATGTCGGCTCCTGCCTATAATTAAGTGTTGGATGCCCATACCGTCCACATACACATTCAATCTTTTTCTAAATCTTCTTCCCGTTTGATGGAACTCTTACAAAATCATTCGTTTTATTACCTGAATTATCTTTATTTTTGCGAATAGTCAGGTATCTCCATTCCTTTTCGACTACTCTCCTCTCTCTCATACTTCTGTTCACGATTGTGCTGGTTCTCTACACAATTCAGGTCTAAGAGCCAGCGCTTATCGGGTGGTTGGATGCAATATTCTTGTTCTCCCTATCTACTCTCGTTGTTAAATTTTTCATTCATAGCACACTAGGAAATCGTGTGCGGATATCTCTTTGAAATCGAAAGCGCTATCAGCAGGGACCTCTTCTCTCATCAAAACGTAAAGTTATGCTAACTCTCTATAGGGTCTTTGACCTGGGACGAAAATTCTTTTCTGGGCTGCTTGCCTAAAAATAGTCTAACACACTTCTGGTATCAATCTACGTTTCCTCTTCCTCTTATTCGATTCGTATGGCTACATGTCTAGCTAATAATTCTCAATTGCAACGAAAAGGGCCAATACTCGTAAGGCAAATCATCTAGGTTCCTCCTTAACCAACCATGAGAGTCGATTCTGCGCATTGCCTCTCATCTCCATCATTTCTCGTCTCTCATCATAGTGATCCCTATGTTTTGTCCTCGTGATTACATTTGATGGTGCTTGGGCATACTGAGATCTCTTGAACGTTAAGAGGTCGGAGGATGGCTCGGATGGCAATCACTCTCCCCGAGTTTGAGAGAGTGTGCTTACGAGCTGGCCGCCCCTCGTTCAAACTATATTCTCTATGTTCAATACAAAACTTTCCCTCAGTGTTGGAAGCACGCTCATTTCCAAGCCTATTCCGAAAAAAGGAAAGCCGCTCTGATCCCTAACTATACTATCGCCCTATAGCTCTCACCTGTATTCTATTAAGATCTTTGAAACTCTTCTTTAACTCTCCGTTCTTAGATCCGCTCAGAGTCTGGAATATCATGTTCTTCTTTCCGATAATCAATATAGTTTTCGGCGTCGAAGTCTATGTGATCTAGCTGCTTCCTATTAATTCGATCTGTTTGGTTTTTCCCGCACCTCAGGCTTTCGGGGTAAAGATCTCGCGTGGTGGCGCTGAAAACCAAATATTCCCTACACTGGACTCACGTCTCGTCCTCACACTCTCCACAAATAGCTAGTTGGGATTCTCACCGGGTATGGCCAGCTCTCACCTGCTCGTCTAGCAAATGCTCCCTTTTTGGGTTTCCTCTTGTCGATTATTTGCTTGAGTTCATAAGCTTCTTCAAGTCGCTCATATCGGCTGTGGTTGTGGCAGCGACCGACTTCATCCTTATCTGTTAATAGTGGTGTTTCTCCTAGGGTCTTTCTTGTCTCTAACATCCTTCTTCACATGACTCTCTTTTTCTCATTATGTCTTCTTTAAACATTCTATCTTATGCAAAATCCTCATATGCCGATGAATTGACTTCTGCATTCTGTCAACTCCATTTTGCCAATTTTGATACCCCTTCTTGTATACTTCTAGATTTTGCCTCTCGTCCTTCATTTTCCGATTCTATTCTCGCTGATCTTCACCTTAATGCACATTTTTTCTCTGATAGGGGTCGTCTCAACCTTGTGAAATTCAATTCTTTAAAAACTCACAACTTAACTTACAATTCTCTCCTCTCTAAAAACTACCATACTAACTTTCCTATATCTTCTTTCGACGGTTCTTCATTCCTCGTTGAAATTATCACACGATTCTCCTCTGGCTAACATATAAAACAAATATAATAAAGAGGTTGTTGGAATAACATCACATCAGCAACGTTGCTCAACAAAGTTGCGTCTCAAAGAAACTGGGGTTTCGTGCATCTATTATGACGAGATTTTTTTTTTTCTCTTTCTTCAGTTATCTCCCGCTAACAAGGGGGTTCACCCATCCCCCTTGTATGGATGTACTGTTCTGCATCACTCTGGGGGCGACGTCTGGTTTCACCGTGATTTATGGACAGGGTCGAGTGCAAAACGCAAAAGGCTGTATAAAACTGTTCTGTACTTTCCATAGTTCACTTGATAACTCTCCTATCTTTTATTACTATAGGCGTGTTGTTGTGTTTCGCTTTATATCCCTCTTTTCTATAGTATGATAGACGGTCAGAGTTTGTCGAGGAACTTAACAAGACCTGTCGGCGTAACGCAATCCCTCACATTTTAGATGCCCTCGTGCCCTAATGGCTGTTTCTGCGGCACGAAGTTCTTATGGTGTGTTGATTTGTAGGTTAACTAGGTGGACTGGCCTTTCGTTGGCGGTGCTCTTTCCTTCTTTCTCTGCCACACCATACGGTTCTGTGTATATGTGGAATTCTCTTCACGATACTATGTAGCTCATTCCTCTGCTATATTAAGTAAAATGTCTGCAGTATCTGATGCTATCTGCGTAATTTACCGCTAGTGGATGAATTTAGCGTGCAACATCATCTTCCCATCCCTGAAATTACAACCTATTCCTGAATCAGGGCCTGCCCGTTGGTGGTGGTGACCAAAGTGTAAACCAGAACAAGAAAAAATACACGATGTGTTTTTTGACGTGCTCTCTGTTGATTATATTTATATTTTATTATTTATTATTATTATTATTTATATTAGTATTTATTATTATTAATTAATTATCTATTATTATTATTATTATTTATTATTAAATATTATAATTTAATTATTATTCCTGTTAATTATTAAGATGTTAATATTAATTGTTAATAATAACTAATTAATTCATTATTAATCTCTTAAAATTATTACTCTCTAGTATTCTCTCATATATTATTCTATTATGGTTCTTATTATTTATTATTTCCAAGTCTATATAGTAATAATTATTATTTATTTTCCTGTATACGCTGTGTTGAGTGAAAGATACAGGTTTTTATTTGTAAACACTCTTGTTCTTTGTTTTAATTAAGTGGTTTATTAGATGCCATTTTATATTTAACGGTAAAGTTTCACATGGAGTTTTTTTTCAAAAGTTAACTCTAGTTTTAGTTATTATGTTTTCCATTTGTCTATTTTTTTGTTTGTTGTGACATTCTTTTTTACATTTTTTTGTATCTATTGAAGGATACTTTTTTTTGACTTGCATCATAGAGATGTCTCTATATTTTTTATATATAATACCTTGGTATTTAGAGTTTTAAATATATTATTCAGCACATAAAACTTTTTAAATTAGGTTTTAGCGATGATCAATTTATTCACCGATTTCTCTTTGTGATTTGTATGTCTTTGGCTTTGTGTCCTTGCTTGTGTGTGTTCGTAATCGCGCCAGATTCTAAAAATTCGGTGAGTTGGGCTTCAATTGACTTCTTTATCCGAGATAAGGACAATTTACTCTCCGCACGCTTAACTCTCATATCTTACTGCTTCCGCTTGATTATACCACCTCTCTTAATCGACAACTAATATCATTCTCCTCTTGTCTGAGACTCAGCTGGCTAAGATTCATTTCCTTTCGCCTCTCACTAACTCATTAATGTACCAACAAACTTATTTCATAATTTTTAACGTACTATAAGGGTATCGGAAGTATAATGCACTATTTAAAATACATTTACTGCTACTCCTGTAACACAGTTTTTATGCTCGTGCATACTCGTAATCTATCAAAATTTTATCGATGATACTATGTTAAATAAAATCTTTCTTCTTACTACATAATCTTAGTTATTGACTCTGCACTGTTCTCCTAACAGAGCAGATTTTTACGCCTTTTTTTAAATTCTTACTACCTTCTCATCGAGTCTGTTATATTTTTATTCTCAATCCACAATACATACTGATAAGTCCTATTATATATTTATGGGAATCTATCAATGTTCTCAACCTGATGGATTGGGGTCCTCTCATACTGGATTTAGGTGGGGCAGGAGCCGATCAGTTCAGGCAGTTCTAATAACGATCTGAACATATACTGAATAGTGGAGAGAAGGAAGTGAACTTAAATACATATATCCGCCATTCCGGATCGGTGTCGACTTATTACTAATCCTAAATAGGGCTGCAGTAGCGCGTTTCTTACTTATATACTCACGCGATATAGTAGCCTAGTGTTATGATTATTCTCTGAATTCTAATGTACCTACTGGACTCTGTATGTATTTTCATATAATACTTAAGAGGTTAGTATAGTAATATATTCATACGGTACTATGCTTTATGTGTTTCTGTGCTTTTTTTTATCATTGATATTGACATTTCACAGACCTTCGCACATCTTACTCTTTTGTTTAAATCTGACCATTCATTACCAGTGAGTTAATAACTCTTTCATGTTTTGCATTACTTCTCTTCCTTAACACGAGTGCATCTTATCATCCCTGTCGACTCAGAAAGTTGACAACAATTCGTCATATGAGGGACATGTTAGATATAGTCTGATCGAGTCAGTATGGGTAGGTCATCTGCGAAATTGCTTGTTCCTATCTGAACTCTCTCAATCTATAATATTATAGGAGACTGTTATGACTCATTGTATTCTTGTAGCGACTAGATAATTTACATGCCGACACTTTCTGATCGGGCAAAGTTGGGTATCATGTTACTCGTTGAATGGAATGACACTGAATATATGTTTATCATTTGTCTCTCTTTATTCACTTTCATAATCACCGTCATCTAATATCTATTTACTCTCAATTCTATTACTATTATATATGATTGTCGTCATGTATATATCATTTAGTTCTCTCGACTAATAAAGTTTATTGGCTATACTTAGACGCTTATGATAAATAATTATTATGCCTCAGATTCCAGATTTAAATAAAAAGATCGTAACTAGCTCAGTATATCGGTTGGTCGGTAGTAGAAAGTAGATAGCTATTTTCTCGCGCTCCTCTAATCCTTACTGATACTGCCTATAAATCTATGGGTCCTTCAACTTTATATCTCTAGTTCATTTCTAGAGAAATTATGTTATGCAGTGAATCTTACACTCGTACGGTATGTATTAAGTAAAGATTCACGGGCTATTTCCTCACTAGTCTTTCATAATATGTATATATAAACGGAGGTGTCAACAGCATGAAGCTCGCACTAAGTATGTGTCTCTTGCACGTACGTACTAAGCACATGAGAATTTGATATCACTTATCTGTCAGATAAATTGCGTCAAATGCTTGAGGCAATCAAACGCTACATGAGTGTATAACATATATACTGATAAGTATTGATGGACACCATTTATCCCTCTCCTCACAACCTATTTTGGCACGGATTGAATTACTGTAGTACTAGGTGTCTGCTTGACTTATTATGATTGAGTTGATCTGTGTTGTAATGGGGTGTCTATCTTCATACTTGGGATAAGACCAGAGTATATTAGCGACGAGTTTTCTACTATAACTCTGTCCTAATCATATCGTGAAGGGAAGTATTCGTAGATGTGGACGCTCATCCAAGAGTCATATTCACGTTAATTCTACCTGAGGTTCAATCAGGGGTGGCGCAGTGTGACACGTAGTTGGTCGTTTTGCCGTGGTGATTGATAGGTATTTTGATATGTTCGTGACTATCAAAGGGGGTCGTGTTTGGAGAGATATGTCTTAGTTGGGGAAACTGAGGTTTGGAAGGTGGTAGGGCCGGATGGCATTGTGTGTTGGCTCCCGTGGTTTGTTTGGATAGGGAGTTGCGGGTGACTGTCGCTAGGAGCTTGTTAGGTCCTGTCATGAGCTAGTGTTTGCAGATGTATCGGGTATTAATTCTATAATGTCTATGGCTGGGATTGCTATATATGTGTGGAATCCTACTAGTCAGATGTCCTCTTAGGAGGGCTGGGCTGCACATGTATGTAGTTAAACCTTAGCTTTCTAGTGATATTTAATAAAGCTATAATACACACCGATTGCTCGCTTGGTGTCATGAGTTGGCTGCTCTTAGTAGTGGTATCTACTGATTGGTAGATTAGGTTATTACGCTCGATGTAGATGCGCATAAGCGGTAAGTTTGCGGATGTTAATTAGGATTCAATTCGCTAAAACGCCTTAAATATTAGTAATAGAAACAGTTATTTATAAATGTTAGCCATGTGATAAACTGGATACAAGTTAGTGAGCTAGGTAATAATGACATCTATAGCATATATATTCATATCATATCAATCTACATTTTGGGTAGGCTAAAAATCACAGTATTTGAAGAAGTAAATAAAATTTAACTTGAAAGCTTTTTAAAAAAAATCATCAAAAATACTCATCATACTGTAATATGAGCACCGTAGCACCGGTGCAAAAGATCACTTTTAAAGTTGACAAGCTTTTGAACTGCACTCGTAATGCCTGAAAATTCTAAACTTTCGAGCATTAACCTCGAATTATCATATGCGAATATACACTTGAATAAATACCAAAGTTCAACTCTTCACCTAGTACTAAGAAAACATAACAAAATGATATTATTCGTAAATAGTTAAGCAACTTAAGGATAAATAAAATGGGGGCTAGGGGATACTCAAAACTCTTTAAAAGGAAAAGAGACCATCCTCTAAGCAACCTTCTTAATACACATCCTGGGAATTACGAATCCTCATTTTACATCAAACATAGAGGGTTCAACCACAACACGGTAATGCCATCAGCTCAGATATTTTATCTTATTGATCGCACAGTAGGGGTGAAATCACCGCCTAGTATAAAAAGTGTCATAGAAAACGGGATTTATCGTGTAACTTAAACAAATTCGATTTAGATAGGAGCATAACTTCCTACACGAACTTAATTCATAATTCCATACAACACCTATTAACGAATCCAGTAAACCTTTTATAACATAGGGTAGGGCCACTATATTTAGGGCATGTCTATTCGTAGAAGATGTAGGAGCATGTCCACGTGCTAAGAATGTGACTAGAATAATCCAGTTGTACCAACTGAACAACCCTATACTTAATAACTAATGAACAGTCTAAATACACCCGCTCTATGCACGCTATAATAAATATAACATGTTAATAACAACTCCATACATTATGCCTAACATTACTATAATTAGATAGTGATATGGGAAAAGTGCCATATAGATAATTTAAATATAATACACCATTCTAGTGCAACCAGTAAATTAATATATAATATTATATAAATAATAAATATAATATAAATATAATATATAATATAATGTCAATCACATTCAATACTAGTAAATTTACAATATACTGGCTTATAACTCACTCCTGAGTGCCGCATTAATGTGTATCATGACATTAAGTTAAAATAAATCATAAATTAAATAATATGATATAATAATATTTAATATATTAATCATTAGTCACATATAAATCTATAATATTCATATTTATATCTCTTCTATACACTCACAAACAATAATTTTTAAGCTATTACTAGTTCCTATTATTAAGTTTTTGGGGTGGAGAGTGGGCACCCTCAACTATTAAATATAAAAATTAAGTACCCCACTTAATAATCGTATTGTGAAATCTCGAACAAATTGGATTGCAACAATGTTGTCTAAAACATTAATAAATAGTAAAGTACGCTTAGCCTCTAAGGAGTATTATGAATGAATGATAACGAAATGTACTCTAATCAACCTCTTTTGCTTTTAGATGGTGAAACATATATTTTGTAGTCTATTTCTTACACACTCTAATACATGAGAACAACACTCACGAGAGAGGGGACCAGTACCTAGAGGAGATTCTCTCTAGAGACGTTACGGTAAAGTAAGTACATGATCGAACATCTCATTTTAGAGTTAACATTCATTAAATCATCTATATGTTATCTTTGATTTTCACTACCTTCTCATCGTAATTTGAATAAGGTGTTACTGCAACCATATAACGGAAAAATCGAACATGGTTGAATAACACATTACTACAAACTGTCATACGGTAGATAAACAGACCGCGCGATTCAGCTATAAGCGGCTAAATCGTCATTCTGTTGAAAGCACATCTAGAAAACATAAATAAACCCTCTAAATACATAGGAGATTCGTAAACTGAAGAGAGATACAGAGAGGGTACAGGGCGTAGTATAGAAAAGGGGAGGTTAGGGGTAGCATATCTAATACTACTCAACTCTTGTTAGGAACGAAATATTCGGCTGTCCGTTAACTTTCCGGAGAGTCGGCTTACACCAGGGAAGCGGAGTATACAATCAGATAGACGACTTATTGTATTATAATCGATTGTTCAATAATGTGATATGGATTCTAAGTACACAGAGACGATATATGCGCACTAGTAAGAGGTTGTACTATGAAACGCGCGGGTGGGGACCCCGTACTAACTCGTTAGAAAGTTAACCAACCTAATTTCGTTCCGCACTTCTTAATTATATGCAAGTAGAATTCCTCATCAGTCTCTATACACATGGAAGTGGGAAGGCGTATCATAGCTAATATACTAGCCATGAGGCTAATATAACCTTAAAAACGGTAAGGGACAAAGACGATGCATATGAAATAGATTAGAGTAGATAAAGACGGAGACAGGCGAGGCAAAAAGGGGGATGGGAGCAACCTCATAAGAAGGAAAGCATTCACTAACACATTCTAATATATAGGAGGGAGATCCAACCAAAGATAGAATCCTCGTACTCACAATAGACGGATAGCGTGAAATGAAGGACTCATCCATTTAAAATATTATACCGTTATACTAGTGACGTAGGATATTGTCAGTTCACATCATGCTAATAGCAAAAAGCATAATGCTAGAAATTGTTCGGTATAATCCCTCGTCTAGAGGGAAGTCACTACTAGCTCACATTCTAATATACCACCTCCTGCCAAAACGTTGCTTCCGACTCCACCCGTATGAGGCTGCACAAACATTAATTCAGAAAGCATTATAGGGTGAACAGCTTTGAGATAGATTAGTGTATTATATATCAATATGGGGGGTGGAATAATAAAAAGCTCTAGATTTAAGTGATAGTCAGTGTATAGAATATTAGGAGTAGCTTGATTTAAAGTAATAATAGAGGCAGGGTTGACTGGACTTTCCTTTATTACAGCTTATTCATAACGGGATCTGCAGGGGGTCTCACATATTAAATGACAGCGTACGAACAGAGTGCAGCTGAGGGGTGCCCCGTTTCAGTTCGGAGCGGCTCAAGCTTGCGGTTAGGAGAAAAAGAAAGAGGGGTCCAAATGATTGGTGATTACATTAGGCTAAAAATGAGAGGCGGTAAAATACGTAAAATTTTCTAACATTTTGTAACTGACTTCTTCTATCTTGTTCTCTATTTACTTATTATTTTCAAGAGTATTTTCAAGAACCAAGAGTAAGAATTGAATATTACTTTTCTTTGAAATTTCCAATTCGAGTAATCTTATATTTCAGAGGTTATTCTGAGACTATATTATATTGCATATTAATATAATTATAATATACTTGAGTTCATAATATCCACGCATAAAATATAAACCTGTGATAATATAAAATATAATGAATAATATAATATACTTATATATATGTACGATATCAGTTACATATAATATAATATAAATAATATAATATATATATATGATAATTATATCACATACCTTAATATAAATATAATACCTAAGATGGAAATCTTAGTGGCGTGTTGAGTGTGAGCAGAATTATTAATACAATGAATATTAATTTCAGAAGTGCTAATGCGAATGCAATGCATGCAATGCAATACAATGCAAATACAATTACAATAAATATAAATCTAAATATAATATTACATATAAAATACTACTATATATATCATCTGCGCAGAGATTCTAATAGTATTATAGTAATATAATACTATGAACTATAGAACTCTTAGAGATCAAAATACACTCCTCCACTAACTGGTATTGTGTGATAGTGAAATATAGAATGAGGATGAGGAAAAGGAATTTACTAAGAAATATACATATAATATCATTTTATTTATTCGGTCCATATTATATAAGTAAAGATCAATGTAACAGTATTATAATATACTGAGTATAATACGATGATATCAGGCATAGCTAATGGGAGATATTAATTTACAGAGGTATATACGGAGTGGATAGTGAGCCAGATGGAGTAACACATGGGATTATACCAGATAGGAGGGTATATAGGTAATATGGGGATATATATTAATCAGGTATAGGGATAGTAAAAGATATCATATATAGATATACTATAATATGGCGATATATTATGATATAATTTATTTTATAACTGCTATGCATTAAGCATAATCCAATACTGAGTGTACCTCCACATATAAATGGTTTATAGTTACTGCTTATTTGCTCCACAGAGACTTTGTAGAGAGATATGTATATATCGTATGTGGGTATGTATAGGTGCATGTTAGGAAATACCTGAGGCATTATGTTTAGGTATGAAGTTCCGATGGTTTACTCACGCGGAGTGCTGCGATGTAATTCAATTATGTATTTTATCCAATCGTTAAATTTGGTGTCGCACTCATTTGTACAAAGAAAGAGCGGTTTTAGTGAAGTAACAAGAGGATAACGGATATCTGCATGAACAGGTTCCTTTGGCTGATTGGGGTCCACAGGGATTCGGTTATGTGGGTCGCCAAAGCATCATCTCATTCAGCCTGGTCAAGCACATGTATCCATTTAATAGGTGGGACTACGAGGTGATGCGGATCAATTTCTTCTTATTTGCAGGAGTTCACACTTTCTTACTCATAAAATCATGGCGAACCACGGAAAACCGTTAAATTTTAATAATCAATAATCAAAACAACATAATAATTAATAAATAATAAATAAATAATAAATAAATAATAATAATACTAATATAATAATAATAGTAATATAATAATAATAATAAATAACATCAATAATAATACTAAATAATACTACTCCAAATAATAGAAATATCGAAAGATTTTATTTAAAAATGAGAAATATAAATAATATTAATAATCAAAATCTTACTGATTTTAATTAATAATATAACAATAAGTAATTATAATAATATATTAATGGAATTAATATTTCTGTGAAAATAAATTTCTATCAATAAAAATAATAATAATAATAACTTATCATTATTATAACTTATTTATAATAAGTAATACGCACTAATGGTATTTGCATATCGCGATTTACTTAATCAAAGTAATAATATTTTAAATTTATTAAAAAATTGATTTGATAATTTATAAATAAAGAAAAATAATTAATCAGCACAAACATAAACCAAACATACTAAGGCCACCAATAGGCCATAACGGGCTACTTAACAAAATTTCGCACACACATACGGCACACACTAATCACACACACCACCAGTTCTAAGACACACACATATTAACAGCTTTTAAATTATATCACATATAATATTAAAGTTATAATAAATATAAAGATGTATAATCTAATAAAGTCAACTAGTTATATATAGGGATAATATAATAAGATGTGTGTTAGTTTCGAGTATAAGTATAAGTATAAGACTAACAATGATAATTTGCTAAAAAGCTACATATAAATAATAATAATGGTATATACTCATAGATATTGATTATTATACTGGGTTACCGCTTATGAAGGGGTATTCCTTGTAATTATTATATAACAAAAAACTCAGTCACCAGGAGAGGCAACGTAGGTCCAAGTATATACCAGCAAAGAGTATATTGCCCTAGAGAAGCTCTAGGGTCATTGAGCAAACTATTACATGAACCACACAAGAGTGAGACACATTCTAAATATTAACAAGTTCACCATATTACGGCGATTTGAGCAATTCCCGTTCTGCATGATGGTTTGCAATATAGGGGTCGAACAATAAAGGTTGTCATTTCCGAAAATGTTAATAACATGAAATTCCCCCTGATAGATAATGTAGAAGCTAATATCGCTGCCTACCGAGTTGTATACTTCTTACTAGGGAGAAAGAGACTGTGTTTAAGTGTTCCCCTCCATATCTTCTCTCTCGTTGTTCGTTGTTTTCATGTTAGAGCCAAATATCCCTCACAACGCTTGGGGGAAACTCACAGCGAGGCACTTGAATTTTGAGGCAGCTTATCAAAACGCCATTCTACTTGATTGAATATTTATAGAAACTGGACAGCAATAATGTATATAGCATTTATAAGAAACTTCGATGCGAAAAGGAGGACTGGGCATTCTGGTCACTGAATACCGTGTATTTAAGTACATATGAAATTTGGGACAATGAATTTCACCACGGACGACATACAAAACCACGAGGCACATAACTGGCTTGCCGATTATATCTTATATAAGTATAACATTAGGTATAGTCATAAGCGTAGTATACAGTAGTAATAAAGACGAGGTATTGAGATTATAATGTAGGTACCTATGACCAAGTTATCTATAACTGATATATTAGTAAGAGCATATATATTACAAGTAAGAATTATATAGCTACTCACTCTAAGAGGTAAATACTATAATTATACTTTGAGTATTAATTAACAGCTAAAGTTATATTAGGAGTAAAGAAAAGAAAGGGGTTATAATTAGGAGTTATCGTATTAGGAATCACAATCAAAACTAATGATTGTATTCTTTGAGGTTTGATTTTGCATTACAACATGTGAATGAAATGATATAATGGATTATTTTCTTTATATATTATTATAGGTAGAATATATTATTATATAGTATGAGTATACCTAATCACAAATGATCTAAGATAGGGTAACTGTA
Organism: Trachelipus rathkii; assembly: GCA_015478945.1. NCBI lineage: Eukaryota > Metazoa > Arthropoda > Malacostraca > Isopoda > Trachelipodidae > Trachelipus > Trachelipus rathkii. Next base: position 29,822 of record JABUQX010098645.1, read on the forward strand.
TAATCCATAATAAACAAGCGTAAATATTTGTAGTTGTTATTACAGAGTCGACGTATAGATTAGTGAGTAGACTCTATTCTAATATATGATTAACGTGTACTTACGCTAATTTAGCATGAGCGATTTTATTACTATGTTTTTGTGTAAGGGATGAGGCTTAGTAAATACTCATAGTGATATACCATTAGGCTTAGGATACCATATGATACATCAGACTATAGGTTACTAGTATATACAGAGGTAAGTACCGGTATAGTATTCGTAGTGGTAAGTAATAGTTTCGAGGTATCATCGTTTTATATTAGAACTTAGATTCTATTGTTAGAGAGCGCGTATATATATTATACGTATTGGTTATATATTATAGTAGTTGTTTAGAGTTTCAGTGAAAAGGCATAAAATTAGCTATCAAAGTGCATAACAGTGATAAAGTAAGAATATGCCCTGAAGGTTATGTTTTAGGTCGTTTCATCTGTCCCAGAAGAGTTTATATTATATTTTTTGGTTATTTATTCTCTACTTTATGTATGAATTATTGATCATTAATTAAAAGGTGTTTGGGAGAAGTGTTCCCAATTTTACCGGTGGAGTACTTGTATTTATTTACGGTATTGGACCGCGACGACTCAGCTCCATATTCCGCCCAATCGAAGGAAATTAGGTAAACCTGCATAACTGACTACCTTTCACTAGTTCGCCCCGATTATACCACTCGTGACATGTAACGTCTGTAGTATAACTAGTAGACCGCTGCGTGACGGTGCCAGTAGTTCACATCAGGTGCGCTGAATTATATAATTATAACGGGGTTATCATGAGTATCAGTTACGGAGGTCTTGCTTTAATGCTCACCAGATGCGGGTCATACACCTATTTTGATCTACTTACTACTATTTAGTATGGTTACTCGGACTACTAGAATACCCTTCACGGGAGGTGACGATAGAAGATGCTGGGTGACGAAGGTGTGGATACGTTCAGGTTCCTCTTCGTCAGTTTTTAGGTTAATACTGGTTCGGTCACTGAGTTTTCCAATTCTTAGTCACCTATTAGGCTCGCACGTTGATTATTTTTATTTATAACATGAGGCCGACGTGAGCCTTACGTGTCGTTGGGTGTTTCATCTACCTAGATATTTTACTAGAGCCTTGTATAGTATAGTATTATCGACAGTAATTTCTGTTGAGTTGACTTGCAGGCAGGTGTGTTTGAGCAGTTACTGAGTTTTATGATATAGAATCTTTACTCACTATATTATTTTATGACGTATCTCTTCCTCTTGTAATTTGGAGCAGTTACCTATCTTTATCGATATTATATAGATATATTTTACTTTTGGCTCATATTCATAAGTATATCATTAGTAACTACCTATATCTATACTGTATTTTCTATATTATTAAAAGTATCTAATAGTAATATCTAATATTCATTTAATAGTATCCATCTGGTCCAGGTGCTTTATTTATTATATTATTATGAGTGATTGTTTATAGATTTAGGCAAATTCTTTTCTTGGTTCTAATCTTAGCTACTTATTTTTTATATAGTAATTATCAAAATATAATATGGTATAACGATATGTATTATTATTTACTATGTATTTATAATAACATCTATCTACATATTATCATATATATAATTATTATATATATGTCTTTTTCATATTATATGAACTCACTAGCTTAAGGTTTGCTTCTAACTATACTTCTCTACGATGCATTAATATATATTTATATACTATATATTATATATATATTTATTTTTCTATCTATATTATATTATATATCTATTATATCTTATTATTTATATACTCTATATACTATTCTATATATATATTACTATATTCTCTAGTTAATTGAGTTATCTTCAGTTATATTATGTTATAGGACTTACTATTTTAGAGTATTATATAGACTGTAGTGGATCTACTACTACCACATTTGTAGTTTTCTCTTAGTATACTTTTAAAAATTACTATAAAATAAATTGATTAATAATACTATTATATATATGTGTTTAATTATATATATATTGAATTGTAATTTTATTTGTTTGTGGTTCAAGTTCTAAGATTATTATAGTTAATTTCTTGATCAATTTCATACAGAAGGGTTGTGTTTTAAATGAAGATCAAATGGTATTAAATATATATCTAGTAGTTAAAATTTAACTACTATTTTTTCTATATTTAATAATATATGTTATTATTAATTATTTAAATTATTTATAATTTTATTCATTATGTTTGTTCGAGAGGCTTGGTTAAGTGGCGCTCCTCCGAACAACAGTAATTAGAAATAGCTGAGGCTTCAATATATAAAGAGGGCTGAAGAATATACTCCTATTATATCTATGTTAAAGATGTCAGAAGAAACTGAGGTAAGTGTAAGAGAAATTTGAAATCCGGCAAGTTAGATCTCACACTCATCGCATACTCATCATCCCGTTGTACTCTCTTTCGCTTTTTCTCTGACGGTGAGAGGGGTTCTTTGCCATAGATCTGAGATGGTATTATTATAATTCCTGCTTTTATGATTTTCCTATATCATTTACGATTTCGCTGTGTCGTGAACTTCCCGGGCGGTTTTCCTGGGCGCTTCGGTGGGCGGCTGGGCGGTGGGGGGGAGTGGTTGCTTGGGTTTCGTTTTTCGTTTACTGTTTTCTTTTTTTCTTCTTGATTGTAGTTTTTTCTTAATTTCTTATTTTTGTTATTCGTGGGTAGTCCTGTTTATCGAAGCTTTTTATTTTAATATCTTGAGTATGACTATTACGTTCACTTCTTGAATATTAAGCTAGTAATATGTTTTGTAATATTAATTCTTTTATCTCTTTTCTCAATCTTCAAATCTTCCTGTCCTTTCAAAAACATTTCTTAAATCCTAAATCTTCTCAACCACACCTTTACTTCTTCATGTGTTTAATCAAAATACCCTTGTGCCGCAACTGTTTAACAGTCATCGCGAGGTAGAAACGATCATGACTTCACCCGCTCGTAATTACCTTCCTGTTTGGCCTAATAACAAAGTAGTACTACTTTCAATAACATTTTATACTCTGCTTCCTCACCAAGGTACATAACCGTATCCATCGCACAACCATTACTCATTCTAGATAGCACTCTTTACATGTACGCTCCTGTTATTAGGTATTTGAGAATTTATATATGAGCAGAGACAACACACCCTTCTTGACACTATAAAGGACATTCTACGACGCGTGTTATTGTCAGTTACTATCTAAGAGAATGAGTCTCCACTACCAATAGAGTGCTGATCATCTACACACTCTCTTGAGCTCCTCACCATCATTTTGTCAAAAAATGTAAAGAACCTAAAATCTTTTGTGACTTCATATGAATTTACAATTATCTTTATTGTATTTTAATTATTAATATTCTTAATTTAGTTTTAATAGGGCAGCTAAAACATGGCAACAAGTTAGGTCGAAAGTATCTTTCTGCTAAATATTCTCTTTACTCGGTTTCATAATTACATGCAAATGACAAATTTTCATATTTAAATCTCTGTAGTTAAAAAGGTATTTTAGATTTATTTTTTTTTTTATTTATTATAGGATTTCACAGAGGTATCATTTTTAATTAGGCATTACTATCTACTTGATTTTACTGGCTAGTAAGTCTTTAAGTCTGTATATTTACCGTTTTTTGACAATACGAATTAGCTATTATATGATTGTATGTAGATTTCTTATTATCTTAGATATTTACTATTAGTAATAATTATACTTACTATTATCTTATCTATTTATATATCATTATATTCAGCTATTTTACTATATAATATTTAAAGTAATAAGTTATTTGCAATATGTTAAAGTAAATATTTATCTTACTCATATGTTATTTTTTTATAACTGATTTAATAGCTAACTAAGTACTTTTATTATTCATGTTAATTAAATATGATCTAATATAGTTAATAGACTTAATAATTAAATAGTATATTTAGGGGATAAATAATAATGAGGAATACTTTCAGAGAATGAGATACAGGCATACTAAATTTAACAGATTTGAAAATAAATAATCTCAATACGGATAACAATAATAATAAATACAGATAGAATAATGATTCGGCCTGGTATCAATAAATAAATCATGGGACTGAATAATAATATTTTATCTTTCCTATGAGAGCTAAACCCCTAATAAGTAAATATCATCAAGATTATCGGTTTAGGATATTAATTATTTATTAATTTTACAATGAGATTTCTTATTATCTTATATCTAATTACATCACACAGATGGGATTGAATAGACGCATACATGAGAATCCATGTGCGTATACACAAGTACAAATTAAGATCCAAAAATACACATTACATACAATTTATAATTATCTGGGAATCATGAATAAGCCAATATATCGAGAACATATATGAGTCTAATGAGATAATCAATAAGTGATAATATATTGATAATGATAATAATAACTGTAGATGAATAATATTCTACTATGATTATCATATATTTCGGATCATATTAATCAATACTATGGCAACTAACGGATCACATCAATCATAAGTAAGTCCTAATTCTATCTCTGTATCTGTGAGATTTATATGGGCAGAAAGAAGGAGACGAAGCATAGATTTACGTAACAGAGAGGAAGAAGATAGATTGAAGAAGACGAAGAAGCATAGAAGAACGCATAGAGAATCAGAGAGAATGTATGAGCAAGAAGACAGTAAGGAGATAGAATGTTACTTTTCTTATTTCATGAGGGAGAAGGGGTCTCCAAGAGATACTCACTAGTATATACATCTAAAGTATATATATACCATGGAGTGGCTTGGGTCTTGCAATTTAACCTATTCGAGTTTTAAATATTACTTTTATATTTTTAAACAATTACTAACTATTTTACTTACGCCTTTTACTCATTATATAAATTAAGTAGCCTGACAACTAATTTAAACCTCGTATACGTAGCTCCGCTCTAATTTGTATCATATAATAATACGTATTATTATATATTAACATCTAACTTTGTGATTCTGAATTTTATTTCTGAGTATGCTCATACTATAAATAAATGTTCTTTCTCTCCATTCTCTATTTAACTTATTGTATTTTATATCCTTACCATTTATATTGTTCCGTTACAGATATTATGTTATTTTATTCAATTATTCTTTTCATTACCTTCGGTACCATCACTTGCTTACGCTAATGTGTCTAGAATAATTAGTAACATCAGCATTACGTACTACCTTTAGTATGGTTATCTTTATATACGTTTTAGAATTACATCACAGTCATCACTCGCTTACTATGCTATACTTAGTATTTTGCTGCTTGTGTGAAATGGGATATAAACAAATACTCTCTATCTTGATGTACTCAATGCTGTATCTACTACGGATAACACATATATCAAATCATATTCACTTTATCCTCACTGAGCTATTTGCCATTAGGTTACTGTGCGCACGGCTAAAACACTTATTGCACTGAGTCGATACAATATTTATGACTCGTTCTAGTCACTTTATTCACTAGAATTACATGATCTCATGTTAGAGCACTTTACTCTCGATCTACTGTTCCTAATCTATATCTATTACTCTATAATCAATTATACCCTTACCGCCTTAGTTATTATCCGATAGCTACCTTTGCTTCTCAATACTTTGTCACTCCTTGTACTCATCTACTTTACACTACACTAATTTCTGCCTTGAATAGTATCATAGAGAGAAGCACTCATTAGAGTAATCCTATTCACAGTATCCTTCCCAGTAAGCCCATTACCCTATTGACCTGTCTATTATTTATTAATCCCGTTTTACCTTTATCTATACGCTCACTTACTCATCTGCAATCCAAAATCTTTTTTATTCTTGCATAATATATAACTACAATTGTATTCTTCTAATAACTAAATGAATTATAATTTATTTTTATTCACTTAATTAACAAACATTACACTTTTCCCAAGCTAATAATACATGCAACGAAAACGTTTTTAAGCGAAACATCTAGAACTACAAGGAATTATTCCTTTTTTCTGAGTAAATATGTATATAGTGCTATGCACTCACGAAGAGTACGAAGAGTAAACATTAATACTTATTGTGGCCTTAGTTTTTTGTATTTCATTCATCACTTATAGGGTGATTATAATAAGATAAAAAATAATTATTTCTCTATTATATTAACTCTTTTGAATACTTTATATTCATTTATATAAGGTCTTTATATTTCGTACCTTATTTAGCATACTATTGAAATTACCATCTCTTTTTATTATCATTATCTCAAAGTTCACCCTCTCTAAAAGTACTTTTCCTCTAACCCTTGGCGCTATATACCCTATATACTGGACATATATTCTATAACTGGTAATTTAGTATTTAAATTGCTCTTTTTGCCCTCTCATCCTCATTTTTGTATCAGGTAAGGACCTTTCCTATATAATAATATTATATCTTCAACGACATGTGTCTCGCACGTGGCATCCCGGTCCATCACCAGGAAGGTATGCATTTTCTTTTGAGTCATGAGAATTTAGATGACATCTTGGCGAATGACAATCCTTTCCAGTCGGAGGGACCGTGAACAGTCTGTCTGGACGTCTTCTATGAACCTTCAAAATATTACATCCGTTTACTGATTGGAACACTCATCATACTCACTCGCCATTGTATCACTGCGTGTGTGGATAGAATTTGCACCTCTTTACATCACTGGGGTCAAACGATCCATTTTGCGTTCTTTCTGGATCACCATAATCGTAATTACGTATCCAACGTGATCTTTCTCATAGTTGAATAATTTAGATGTATTTTTGGTAGAGGGGGTATTTTAAATAATGTTGTATATTTGACGGTTTTTATGTGAAGGTCTTGTGTTACGGTTTGAATAATGGGCTATGGACATTGTGTAATCCATAGATCCTATTATTTCGGGAGGGGGCGGGGAGGTATTATAACTCAATGTAAATATTGTAATAGATAATACGTGCTGGTGTAAGAAGTGGGGAATTTATTAGACATTTAGTCGGAGGGGGATTATAGAGAGAATTTGAATGAGAAGGTTGGGTTGGATTTCGGGTTTTCTGAAAGAATTGATTTTAGCATCTCCAGGTGTGTGGAGTATGGGGAGGATGGAATGGATTTCTCTCGTGTAAATGTTATGGATTGGGGTGGTTATTACATGTTAGCACCGTGTGGATATATTACCTGAGGGCTGTCTATTTTGAGAGATTTGTAAATTTATTTGTGTATCAATTTTTTGAAAGAGGTTGCTGGGAAACATGAGGGTGAGGCTCTAGTTATTAGGTTTTTGTATCTGTAGAAGATTGTTTAATAGGTGTAGTGAGTGTGTTGTTTCCTATCGCTAGGTTGTATTTCAGTATAGAATGGTTCGGGATAGGGTGTTTTAGTTTTACATGAGTTTGCGAGTGATTTGGTCGACTTAGTGGGAACGTTCCATATAAGTGTCGTAGGTAAAGGTATCCTAATATTTTTGGGTTTAGTGTTTAATAGAGAGAGAAGGTTTGTTTTTCACTGGGTGAATAAGGGATGGAGGGAAGGATTGATGACGGTTCCTGTAGGTTAAACAGGGTGATGGAGGACTTAAGGGGGCTGCGGTCATTCTGTTGGTAAGATTCACCAATTTTTTCTAATAAATGTATGATATTCTTGGTATCGTTATGATTGCTGTGTTTTAACGGATCTGGGTGTTGGGAAATAAGACTAATTCCATTCTGCTAAGTAATATGTTGGTTGGATTGAGTGGGTTTTGGAGTGGGAAGATCTGCGTGAACATATGAATGAAAAATGGAGAGAAGAATATCTATTGGGCTTAAGTGTTTTGTAATTTGATAGAATAGGAGAGGTTGTTTTTGTATAAAAGAACTTTGCAAAACGGTTGTGAGGAAATTGGAAAGCCAATTTTTTTGTCATTATTAACGTAAGGTAGGGGGAAGTGGAGGTATGTTTTGAGATAAGGATTTGTGTGAGAGGTACAGCGTTGTCGAACTGCTTTGTTTAATGTCTATTGCTGTAAGTATAATGTATACTGTGTGGAAGATGACGTGGTTGATAGCATTACTATGATGTGTTTGTGTGAAGGGAGGTGAAGGCTGGGGTTGTAGATTGATTGGTTTTGAATCCGTGTTGGATTAGTCTGGGAGAAGAAATCGGATTATGGAAATTATATAATACTTAAATACTGCTGCAATTTCTGATGGAGCGCTAAAGATCACAAAGAGACCCCTTGGAAGCAGTATAGAGGAGGGGTGAATTGGGTTTGTTAGTTTTTTTGTTGGTTTGTGAGTTTAGGGATTGTGTATGCTTTGTCTTCCAGATTGTGTATATATGATACGTTATAGATGTAGTCTAGACAAGATTGTTGAAGAGTCTGTGATTAGGAGGGATTGTTTTTTTTTCTCCGAGGTCTGTTTTGATGTGCATGGTTTGCGATATGGAGTCTGGGCCTGTTGGTTTGTATGAATTTTTGAGGTGTTTTTAAAGGTTTAATTCAGTTATTCATTGTCGTTTGCTGTGAACATGGTGTGTGGGAGGTTATGGTCTAATTGGGTTTTCTGACTTGTTTTTTTATTTGTTTTCCTGGTTAATCCAAGGGTGTAGTTTTGGAGTTTACGGGGAAATGTTAGCGTCAACTGAAAGGTTATTAAATAAAGGGCACATAAGGATGCGTCTAATTGTTCGGTACTTTTGGGGAAACGCTAGGAGAGGAGTTGTTTTGTAAGATAAAGAGAAGATGGGTTTCTAGAGTTGGCGTAAAGGGATGTGTGTGGCTGACGAGCGGTCCGATTGTTTCGGTGAGTTCTGTTTAATTTTTTGAATGACGTTTGGTCGATGGATGTCGTGGCGATGGGGTTCTTTTTTAGTTCGGGTGGTACATATATTAATTTTTAAGTAAACTTTAACTATAATTATAATATTTATAGTAATAATACACTTAGACATATAACTAATATATATCACACTGTTAGTTATGTATTTCCGTATATACTAATTAGTATACTAGTATGATAACGTACTTATAGTATTGCTTATTATAGATATATATATAATATACTATTTGGAGTTGAAGTCTTAGTACTATATTAGGTATTACCTGTAATCGCAGGAGCCCACCCACTACTAAGCAGAAAGATGTAATAATACCTATATAGTATTAGTTAATATATATATATATGATATTATACAATGAAGTGTCACATCGTTACAGATAGAAAAAAATGATATATATCATACTAGAACTTATAGAAGGTTTTTAATTATATAATATAGTTAAGGTAATATATATATATATAAATTAATTATATAATATATTATTAATTAATTTAATATATATCTATATTAATAGTAATTATATATATATATATATAATTAATTAATATTAATAATATATATAGTTTTATATTTAACTAATTATAATTATAATTTTAGTAATATGATTATATATGATTAGATTATATATGTTATTATAATTAATATATGTATATATATTTAAGTATATTAATTCATGATTATATATATATATTAAATATGATGGTATATATATTTAATTGTATATATAGGATATATATATAATTAATATATGATATATAAGTTGAGGTTTATATATTAATATAGTTATATATATAGTATATTTAATATATATATATATATATAATATATATTAAATATAGTATATATATATATATATTATAGGATTATATATATATATATATAACTATATATATAATATATATAAAATGTATATAAATGATTATATATAGTATATATACTATATATTGATATGATAATAAACTATAATATTATTAATAATAAATAAGTTAAGAGTATATATATATATATATGATATATAATTAATATATATATGATATATTAATAGGTTATTAAATTAAGGGATATAGTCATAGTTTATATATTACTGAGTTTATTATACAGTTAATAAAATACAGTAATATTCTTAAGGCGTGATATATTACTATTATATATTACATTAATAATACCTCGCTCCATTGGTTGGAGGATTGTATATTCATATTTATTATGAATGATGACTAGAGACTTGGAAGCTCTCTGTGATATGATTTTCGAGAGGCACTTCTCCTAAGTGAGACGAAGACATTTGCCAATTTTTTCTTTATAAAAATTGGCACCTTGGATCAACTCATACGTACTCTGTACCACCAGCTGACAGTCACATCATATATTAAAGGGGATACGGATTCCATCATGTACGCTCTTCACTCCATAGCACTATTTCATAGACACTCCATTCACAAAAAACACAAAATCCCGAACAGTAAAAATAGTTTAACATACATGTATTTCATTAACATTTATATATACGTTTCCCTGTCAGGCTGATATATATATCTTTCCTACTAGCGCTGTCTTGATTACCTGACATTCAGTGAGCAAGTCGGTCATTCAATAGCTATGATTTCCTTCAAAAGTATATAATTTCTCGGAACTGTTTGAAACTGAAAATAAGGAGTCGCTTAATCGCATGAGGAAACTTATCGTTCTTGCTCCAGATGTCTATACGCCATTAAAATACATGAGGTGAGTTAACTGCTTGATTTGGAAGTACTTCGCAGGGCGCGTATTCGATTGAACGCTGGAGAAGAACTATATAATTTGGACCATGATTGATTATTTGAAATAGAGTTTTTCATTATCTGAAACATCTCTTCTAATTTCTATAATTAGATTCTTAACTGCTAGTCATATCCCTATTTTATCTTTCAATATAAACATAAATGTTTTTATTTTACTCATTTTTTATAACTAATTATCTGTGATTGATAAAGAGACTATGATAACTATTAGTTAGTGACGCACAAGCCTAAAGAATTATATTTATCAACGTCCACATCTGAACCTTTAAAGAGACTCGTCCCCATTTTACATATCTATATTCATATCCTCGGCATAATTTATATACTTTACTACATCTACATTAGTACCTTTAATGATTTTGTTCGTTTCAGCGTCCATGGGGGATAATATTTTAATATTTTATATATATACTTTAGTTCTACTTAAGCGTACTCGGTTTCAGTCGCTCTTATGATTCAGCAAGTATTATCCACACCTTACTTTTACTTCTCTTTTATACTCCTATTCCTGTATTATTAGCTCTTTAATTCTTAATCATTATTTTATCCTTAGTGTTTATTGCCTGCTTAGGATATAGTTAACTTAACTGCGCCACATTTACCATTTAGCTTATTTCTAACTATTTTTTTACTTGTGGGGCCGGGTATTCCCACGATTTGAATATAATTACTAGATTGCAAAAGTGTCTACGCCCGTTTCATTTGCTATACGTATCATCGGGAAATCAAATATTCAAAGTATATCGCCTTAAAACCAACACTGGATATAGGATTTGACATTGTAATCGAGGGCAAGATTGACTTTTGAGTCGAATATGCTATACAAAGTACTGAGCGCTCTAAACCCTGCTCAATATTTAAAATTAATAAATTTCACTTCCTCAGATTTCGATAGTAATTCAAACAATAAAATAATAGTACATTATACCTATTGCAGATAACAAAGGCTATAGTCAAAGGCTCATTCCAAATATAATATTCAAAATTTCCAGTATCTCATCTACCCCTTTTCTACATTAATAAATTTGATAAATTATTCTCTACAAAGTTTTTTCAGTAATTTCTGACAAAACTGTCCTATCAATATACATTATTTTCATCACAAGTCACAACTATTTTCATGGTCGGGAAAATTCTTAAGTTCTGACCCATTTATTTGAATTGGTAAAAAAAAAAACTGTGGGTACTATTCCGATTAGTTAATGTACAAACTAATTTAAAAAAATAGTTTTCTTACATTTATTGCCGGATATGCAGACAGGATTATCCCTGACGTTTGTTAGCCAATACAATTTTTATTGAAAAAATACTCTTTAAACTAGTTAGAAATGGAGAAATAACAGTAACGAGAAATTGACTTTAGTAAATTGATGAGAAGGGCTGGAGTTATTAAATGTGAAATATGAAATTGTGGTGCGGGCATGGGGAAAATAGTGACAGTTAAGAAGCCACTTAGTTCTGATTTTCCAAAAAACCCCCCAAAACAAATTAATTTACTCTATTGAAACTAACAAAAAAACTAACAAATTCTCTAATGAAAGCATAATGAAGTAGAGATTCAGGCACTTTTGTAGGGTAATTGTGGAGTTCATATAAAAAAATTTAAACTAATAAATGCTTGTTGCTTTAGAAAAGTATATATATATATATATAGATATAATATAATTATATATATATATTATATATATATATATATATATATATATATAGTATATAATATATAATATATATATATATATATAATATATATTAGTAATTGGCTGATTACCATGGTTTGGGGTATCAAGTAAAAATTTGTGGAAGAGTTAGTTATAGGTATAGTAAAATTTTGTCAATTACCTTTTTACTGATATCAAAATTGTTATCTTTAAAGTTGATTATTGTTAGTATAGCGTCGGGCAGGAGTGGACCGGGCCCACCTTTGTAAGAGTGGTGATTCTGTCCACTCTAAATAAAATAAAAAAATAATAAAAAATAAAAAAAATTTGTTGCTCATTTAATAGCCACGCCATTGTACTACAAGTTTTATTTCGGACCGTATGTGA
>JABUQX010098645.1:47500-75000 GCA_015478945.1 Trachelipus rathkii
TTATATATATATATATATATATAATATATATATATATAATATATATATATATCATTTCTTGTTGTATTAATTTTCTTTATTGTGCCCTAGAAACCGTTTTGTGGAGAAAAGAAAATTTTCTGAAATTCTTCGATCTGGATCACGTCGTTCGTTATTGTCAAAGCATTCAGTAGGCTCAAGAAAATTCGCAAGGAGGATTCTGCCCGCCCAAAGAGGTGCCGGGTAGACAGGAATACTGGTTGATTTATATTATTATTATTATTATTTCTTCCATTATTATTTTTTTTTATTATTATTTTTTTTTTTGAATGATTTCTTCTTTTTGTTTTTTTTTTTTTTTTTTCATTATTGGATGTCACGTATAGTATATCGAAATAGTCAGCAGGAAGAGTGCAGTTTGTAAGTTTTGTTTTTTTCATATTCGTCTGTATATGTTTCTTGTGTGTTGTCCATTTCCATTTCTTTCTTAATATTTTTCATTCATGTCCACTGACGACATTTCCAATCTTGACAACATCTCTGATAATCCTAACGCTGATAATATTGTTATTGATGTAAAAAATTCTGCTGACGAAAACGTAGCTCAAAATATTTCTTCGGCTGATTCTTCCATTAATTCCGAGACCATGCAACGTCCGGTTCTTAACATTGACAGGTTGTCACATTCACGTCCAAATATTCCTCTGCTGATTGGGTTTGTTAATAATAATTGGTGTGGACCTCAATTATCAGATTGGTTTAATTCTGTTGACGCTTACTTCGCAGATGAAGGAATTACAAGCGATATAGAAAAATTGAGGGCCTACATAAGGTTTGTCTCTCAGAAAGAAGGTAATGTTGCTTACCTGGTGCAAAGTACGCCAGAACTTAGGGGGGCTGTTTCCTGGGAGTCATTTAAAAACGATCTTTCATTAGTTCTCAATCCGCTCGTTTCAAAATCCACGTTCGAAACGTTCAGTGATTTTGTAGGGACCAAATGGTCACTTAATCATTCATTACCCGAGTTCTTAACAGAGGCTCAGAAGTCATTACAGTCATTCATCGATTCTGCTGAGTTATTACATAATATAAAGTTTAGTGACGAACAGCGTCGTCTTCTCTTATTTTCTAATTTATATTCGAATGTCAAGCCTCAATTCCAAAAGATTATACATGAAGAATTCAGCATAGATAACTCAATACCTCAACAGGTTCAAACGTATTTACGAAAGACAAGTGTTTTAAATAATGGTAAGGTAGTTTCTTCTTCCAACAGAACATCGAATTCTGTTCAATCTAGCCCGGTGTATGCTACGCAAACAGAGAAAATCTCTCCTCCTCCCTCAACACATCAGTCTTTTAATGTCAAAAATGTTCCAAGTTTTTATCGTGATCGTTCTTCTAATGTGAATAATTCTGTTGCTAGGAGTCCTAATGTAAGGAAACCATTGTTTTGTCGGCGATGTGAAAATAATGGACACGGCACTGCCGCTTGTATCTTTCGACCTTTCTGTAGTCTGTGTTTCAAAAGTCATTATAGGGGTTCGGAAGCTAAATGTAGGGGCACAGTTTGGCAACCTCTCTCTGAGGAAGGTTTACGTCGTTATAGGGTTATAAATCATTCAAATCATTCCAATTATTCTAAAAATAGTAATAATTATCCTCAAAAACACTCCAGTGTTAATCATAACCAAGCAAGTTTTGGTAAAAATCCGTCTTTTCAAGGAGGGTCAAATTCACGTTTTGACTATGTTCAAAACTATTCCAGAAGTCATTATAATGGGAATCAGGGTCAAAATATGACAAGTTCATACTCCAAGGGTGCCAATAATGTTAATAAGGGGCGTAATATGCGATTTAATAATGATGAAACCGCGGTACGAAAACCCGGAAACAGAATAGTAAGAAATGAATCTCCGCACTCGTATCGATTTTCTGAAGTGAATCCTGAAGTCCAGGTGAGTCTTTTGGATCCGAATTATGATCCTGATGCAAGTTTTTATAATAAATATGAGAAAAATAATTCATTTGGGCACGAATTTACCCAATTTACTCCGCATCAGCCGTCCGATTTCTCCCGAAACCGCTGTGCAAATTTTCGCAATCCGCATCATTCCTCTCGTAATTCTGTTCATTCTTATTCGTCTAGGGGGTCATTTTTTTGAATGGGACCACGCATTCTCAGTCTCGCAATGTGGTGATGTCCAATTTAGAGGCGAATATTGTTAATATAGTTAATTCAAATCCGTGTTTCACTGATGTAAATAGTGTGGAAGACAATCCTCTTATAGGGAAAAGTTTTTATGTTAAGATCGATTTGACGGTCGAATATGAGTTTATATATGGGATAACTTCGTACATAGATCTTGGTAGTGGGGTCTCTCTTCTTAGATGGAAGGTATTCGAGAATTTAAAGAAGTTATATCCTCTCAAATTAGAAGAAAACAACATAGTTTTGAAATCTATCTCTGGTAACGTCGTACCCAATCTGGGACGCGTCAAACTCCAAATGTTGTTAAACAATCGTCTGTTTAATATACATGCAATTGTTGTCGGAGATCAATGTTCTTTTAGCGGAAATATGCTTCTTGGTACGGATATTTTAGGTTCTTTACCAGTAGTTTTCGATTTTAAAAATGAGTGTTTATACATGAACGAAAGTATTGGGTGCACACAAATTCCTCTGGTTGTTTATGATCCATTGATATATGATCCAAAAACCAGTATTGATCCTCGTATGTACGATAAATCGCATCCACTTTTTGAAGAATCCAATGTCAATCTCGTTCGTTCTCCGTCCAATTTAAGACATCTTAATTTTGAAGATGAATCTTTTGTTCATGAATTATCTATTTATAACGATCAATGTTATGAATTGTCATTGCCGAACACAGTTAAGTTCGAAGCCTATTCTAGCGCCATTCTCTCTGTTAATATTCGTTCTCAGGCCGGAACTTCGCCGCCTAATGATATTCATCTCGTAAGTGAGAAAAATTCCATATCAAATGTTCTTTTTGCAAATGTTCTTAGTACAGTAATAGATGGTACTATGTTAATAAAATGTGTAAATTTCAGTCCGTCCGCTATCACAATTGATAAAAATACAGTTGTTTCGTATGCTAATCCTCTTTCTCTTCGCAGTTCCTATTCTGTTATAAATAAAATAGAATCGTCGCAGGGTCTATCCGATGATCAACTTCGCGATGTTTACAAGGAAATTTTGCTTTCTAAATCGAAGAAAGAATCTGATTTATTGGTGTTGCAAGATAGTGCTCAATTGGAGCAGATCTTAGATTTTCTTTTAGCACATAAAGAAGTTATTGCTTTAGGGGATGATAAAGTCGAATGTAGTCCATTAGGTGAATTCAAAATAGAAATTGTGCCCGACTCACAAAAATATTTCTATACTCCAAATCATCAACTCCCGCACAAATTTCAGGCTGATATTAACAGCTGGATTGACAAGTGTATCGTCCAAGGTTACATCGAGAATTCTGATTCACCTCATTCGAATCCTCTTATCGTTCTTCCGGTACAAGGTGAATTAAAACCAAAAATAATTTTGGATTTTAGAAAGTTAAATAAAAGTATTGTTCCTCTTCAATCTCCGATTCATAATGTGCAAGAAACGATTTCCAAGTTAGGTAATGCACATATTTTTTCAAGTTTAGATGTTTCTTCAAATCCTTATGGCATAAAAGTTGCTGATGAAAGCAAGCCTTATTTATCTTTTTCTTCTCACAGAGGACATTATCAGTACAAGATGGTACCTGAAGGTGTGAGAAATTCGTCCAATGTTTTCTGTAAAGTAATAGAACTAGCTCTCTCTCATTTATTAGGGATACATGCATTAATTTATCTCGATGACATAATTGTGTATTCAAAAGATATAGAATCTCATTATCATAGTCTTAGTTTAGTTTTTGCCGCGTTAAAGAAAGCGAAACTCAAGGTGAAGTTAGAGAAGGCTAATTTCTTTAAACGTTCGTTGGTTTATTTAGGGTTTATGATCAGTTCAAAAGGTTTATCAGCTGATCCTGTAAAGCTGCAAGCTTTGAAGTCGTTTCCGGTTCCCACCGATGTTTCCTCTGCTCGTTCTTTTATTGGATTCGTGTCATTCTTTCGCAATCTCGTGCCTTTGTTCTCAGCCATTGCTCAACCCATCACTTCGTTATTCAAAAAGAATGCTAAATTCGTTTGGCTCAGTGAGCAACAAGTAGCTTTTGATACGTTAAAACGAAAGTTAATAATCGAACCATTGCTTCAATTTCCGGATTTTAATAAGGAATTTATTATTTCAACAGACGCCAGTAATGTAGGTTTAGGTGCTGTGTTGGCACAGAAGGATGATCAAGGTAATGACCGTCCTGTTTCCTTTGCTTCTCGTACGTTGAGTAAAGCAGAGAAGAACTATTCATCCCTTGAAAAGGAAGCACTGGCTATTACTTGGTCTTTAGCTAAGTTTAGAAACATAGTTTTCGGTTATAAGATTCGTATCTATACTGACCACCAACCATTAGTGGCTATTTTTAAGAATAAAGACTTAAATAATAAAATGGCAAGATGGGCCATCAAAGTTAATTCGTTCAATCCTGAAATCTTTTATATAGAGGGGAAAAAGAATATCTGCCCGGATTATCTCTCTCGTTTTCCCACCTCTCTCTCTCCAGTTTATTCAATTTCTAGTATCGATTATTCCAGTCTCACAAAGAAGTTTTTCAATCTCACCTCCGATGTAATAAAAACGGAGCAAAGAAAGTGTTCAAGACTTTCTCCAATCATTAATTCCATTAATACAAATGGTCAAAGTATTAATTTTCCTCATGTTCTTATTCACGATATCTTATATTATGTTACAAAGGAAATGCAATATCTCATTGAAGTTCCTAATTCTCTTGTTTATACAGTTCTTAGTCTTAATCATTCCAGTTTAGGAGCTGGCCATTTAGGTCACGTGAGAACAGAAAAACGTATCCGAGAACGGTACATCTTTCCAAAGATGTCAAAGTTAGTTTATGATTTCTGTAAAGAATGTTCATCATGTCTTAGGGTGAAGGGTAATATACCTAAGAGAGCGCCCATTTTCAAGTATCCCGTTCCATATCAACCTTTCTGTAGGGTTCATACTGACATTATCGGTCCTTTACCTCCATGTAAAGCGTCAGGTGCTAAATATATTCTTGTTTTTAAAGATTCTTTAACTCGTTATGTTGAGTTATGTGCGATTCCGTCTCGTAGTGGCATTCATATTGCTAATGCTTTGCTTCATAGGGTCATTGTGAGACACACAACACCAAATGTGCTACTCAGTGATCGGGGGGGTGAATTTGTCTCGTCGTTCTTTAAGCAGTTATGCAAGCTTTGGAAGATTAAGAAGGTGGAGATAACCGTTCGCTCACCAATTTCTAACTCGTTGATAGAGCGTGCCAACTTGCAAATTGAGAATTATTTACGTCATTACGTGAAATAAAAAGGGTAATGATTGGTCTAACTTTCTTCCTTTCGCTCAATTGTGTATTAATTCTTCTTATAATGAAACCATAGGGGACTCGCCCCATTTCATTCTTTTCGGGTATTCAAAAAGATTACCTTACGATGTAGAGAACTACGTCACTCCGTTTACAAATCCAGATAAAAATTATTGTCCCACTCACGAAGAGTTAAAAGATATAGTTATTAGAACTAATTTAATTCGTGAAATAGCGAAAGAAAATTTAGAAGTAGAAACAAGAAAGTTTGTAGAAAGGCAGCATAAGAAAGCTGAAGATAGAAAGATCTCAGTCGGTAGTAGGGTGTTTATACTTGATGTTAAACCTCCTGGAGTGTGTAAAAAGCTGTTTTCCCGTTGGAAGGGACCTTTTCGAGTTGTTGGAATACTCGGAAGAAACAGATTTATCCTTCAATGTCTCCAGACATCTCGTGAGATCGCCGTCCATAGCGATAATTTCAAAATCGTGCCAGAGCCGATTTCAGATCAAAATCATGAATCAAATCCAAATCTCTCATCTATTAAAGATAGTAATCCGAAACAAGTACATTTCAATGTCGATAAAAATGTTGTAAATGATCAATCTGACAGTGTAAATTCAGATGATGATGAGTCTGAAGTTGTTATGTTCCCTCATAAATCTTCAAAGAATGTAAATAGAATGCCGTCTGTTCAGCAATCGCATGAGAGTTACAGGTATTCAAACTCATCTTTTCATGATCCGATAAGGTCATTTTCTAATTCTAATTCTCACCAAGGTGTTCATGATAGTTCGCAGGAATGTTCATTTTTGTCGGATAGTGTTCCAAAATCTTCGTTTTCTGGTTTCGAAAATCAAAATGAAAGTGTAAATAATTCAAGTTTTTATAAGTCTAGTTCGTATTCTGATGATTCTGATGGTAATTTCGTTCCATACCAAGGCTATCAGGGACCTCGTATCCAAAGTCCTAGATGGTTACGTTCGAGTAATAAAGTGTCAAATACTCATAGTACACCGATTTCTCAAGACGATCAAAGTCAAGCTTCTTGTTCTCATTTTCCTACAAATCGTTCGTTCTCAGAATAGTTCTCAGGTTTTTCTCTGTCAACGCAAACTGCATTTGTCATGTTGATTGTTTTGATAGAACAATGTTGATATCGTATGTGTATATATTTGAAGGTATTAATTGTTAATAATCATTCTTAAAACGATGTCTTATTTCCTGTACCTGAATTGCTGAGAAGATAACGAACGAAGATCTTGAGAAGAATGAAGAAGTTTTTGTTTTCTTATTTATTATTGTATTATAGATTTTATGTTCATGAGTAATTACGAAGTAGTTTGTTTTGTGTAAAATGTCTATTCTAGAAATGTAAGTAGAATTTACGAATGTAAATAATGTTCCGAGGGGGAAGCTTTTGTAAACTAACTCAAAATATATATATATATATATATATATATATATATATATATATATATATATATATATATATATATATATATATATATATATATATATATATATATATATATATATATCATCTTGCAGAGTAAATAAAAACAATACTAATCGTAATTGACTTGTTGTAGTAAATAGTACGGTGCTTGCGTCGCTATGAAATGTATAAGAAGTCTGCAACGCATAGTATCGGGGAGTCCTTTCTTGAGTGTTGTGAGAGTAGGTTGTGTTTCGTGCAGGCTCTAGCGGAGTGGGGATATTGTAACTCCGAGCCTATGTTTGTGTTTTTATGAAATACTAAGAAGTGTTTTGTCATTTATCCATGCAGCCAAATCAATATTTATGCTTTGTGAAATATTAGCATAAATCTCTGTCTGTTTTATGTCTAGAAGAGACATTCTTTTTTATTATCTCGATTTCTACAAAGTTAGATTATCAAGTCTTGCATCTTATTCTTATATAATTATTTGATCCTTGTTTGAAAATAAACGCAAGTGAAGAATCTCCATAATCTAATTCCTTTATTACTGAAGTATAGTAATATCTCATCCGGCTGTCATTTCAGGTAAAACGCAACCAACCTTACTCAAATCTCTCCCACTCAAATCTGTTTAATATTGTTGTGACTCATATATTTTATTCAATGAACTATTTTGTACAAATATATCTCTCAAGCATATTGCATCTTAGTTAAGAATTATTGTAATTTTAAGAAGACATTTTCAAGATATTTATGTAAAATAAAAGAAGGAATATCAAATTATATTTTTTAAGTATCATTTATTGAAAGGCATATATGACGTAATAGATTATTAAAACTCATTTATACGAAGTCCAATATTATTCTCCTAAGTCTTTGAAGCATCTTTTCATTTCGTCCGAGCGTAGATATCTTCTCTAGCGTAAGTCCACAGGTTGAAAAATCTTAAAGAATCTATCTTCTAGAATCCGATGCTTCCATGTAGGTTTTACACGAGTCCCGAAAGAAAAGACCTGTAATATGTGAGTTAGAAATAGGAAATATATATATATATATATATATATATATATATATATATATATATATATATATATATATATATATATATATATATATATATATATATATATATATATATATATAGGTTGTGATGTGTAACGCTTTCAAGCAGCGCAACCGACAGAATTCACCTCGGGGGAAGATATCAAGAATTTCTGCCCCGGGGGGGGGGGAGCTCAACATCCCCCCCTCCACCAGGAGGGTTACTGCCAAAAGGAGCCAGGTTTGGCATACGCATTCTAGCTCATATTTTTCGCTACTTTACTATCGTCCTCCTTCTACTTATTTATCTATGTCTCAAATCTGCCTTTTCTGTCTATCTTTACTCTCATTGTAGGGAGACTACTACTCCTACGGTCGGGAGATGTCGAGAGCAACCCGGGTCCCCCTAAATATTACTGCCCTATCTGCCAAAAACAAGTTGGACTAAATAGCATTCAGTGTGTTAGTTGCCTGGGATGGGTACACCTGTCCTGCTCACCATTCCGAACCCTCCCCAGATACAGTATGGGCTACACTTGTACAACCTGTAGCCCCCACACCACCAACCAAAACCCCCTTCCGACCAAACCTAATCCCCAAACACTCAACATACTACAATTCAATATTAATGGCTTAACCAACAAATCCATAGAACTTAACCATTTCCTGAAAAAACACAATATCCACATAGCTATCATACAAGAAGCCTCCCTCGCCCAAAACACCCCTCTCCCCACATTCTATGGTTACGATGCCATATATTCCCCTGCCCAACCTCCTCACCACTCCCTTTTAACACTGATCCACAACAGCATACCATATCATAATACAACTACTAACACTTCCACACCACTCCCCGCCGCATTAATAAAATCCCAATCTTGTTCCATACTCCTGAACAAGACCACTTACAACATCTTCAACCTTTATAACCCGCCCCCAAACAACCTCATACCCCCCTATCAACAATAGCTACATACCCAAATCTCATCCTTGGAGGCGACTTAAATGCCCACCACACTGCCTGGTATGAAGACTACCCATCTGATCCCCGGGGTAACCATATCCTTAATGAATTGGAATCCCTGAATATCCTTAACTCAAAAAAACTCCCTACCAGAATCCCTCCCCAAGCCAACCAATCTCCCACCTCACCAGACGTCACATTTTGTTCCCCCTCCCTACATCACAGACTAACTTGGGACACAACCACTGACCTACAATCAGATCATCTCCCTATCCTCATATCTCCCCAAAAAAAGGCCACCACATTCACTAACTACAAAAAAGCTAACTGGACAGAATTTACTAACCATATCGAATCCCATATAAACCCTACACCAATACATGACATAGCAACATTAAACACCTCCATCATTCATTTAAACAACACCATCATCAAATCAGCCAATCTCTACATACCTAAGGGTCACAGAAAATCCTACAATCCCAAACTATCCCCCGAAATCAGTCAACTTATTAAACAAAGAAACTCCCTCCGAAAACTCAGACCATACACCACATTAACCACTAACCAAATAACTAACCTGAACACTCAGATCTCTAATCTCATAACCACTAACACTACTAACAAGTTTACAGAATACCTACAAAACAACATCTCACGCATAGATAATAAGAAAACCTGGCAGGCCCTCCCTCACACGAATCCCCATCCTTGCCCGACAACTCTCTCCCTTCCTCAAAACAACAAGCAGACAGCCTCGCAAAACACTACGCTAATATCTCCCGTAAACCAACTCTCCCCATTAATAGGTTAACAAAAAAACAACTCAAAAACTTCCCTCAGATCACAACCCTCCACCTCCTTTACAACCAACATGATATCAGAGACAATCAAAACCCTTAAAAATTCCCAGCAACAGGACCAGACTCAATCTCAAACTTCCACCTGAAACACCTAGGAGGAAAAGCAATTCTCCTCATCACAGAAATCTTTAACAAATCCTGGAAACTTAATTATATACCCCCAATCTGGAAACAAGCATTCATTATCCCAAAATTGAAACCCAAAAAAGACCCAATTCCCCATCCTCCTATCGCCCAATCTCTCTTCTCTCCACCATCAGCAAACTGCTGGAGAAACTAATATTAAAAAAAATATCCCCACACATCACCCTCCCAGAATTCCAACATGGATTTAAAGGCAATCATTCAACAACAACAGCCCTCACCTCCCTCACACAACACATAATTAATGGCTTCAACCAATCCCCATCACACAGATCCATACTTACAGCCATCGACATTAACAAAGCCTTTGACACTGTCCCTACATACATCCTTATACAAAAAAAATCAATCCCCCCTAGAAAACAATGATAAAAAGTGGCTTTCAAATTTCCTTACCAATAGATATGCCAAAGTCCTCCATAAAACACCCTCTCACACTCCATTAAACTACAAAACGGCGTACCACAGGGCGCCATTCTCTCTCCATTCCTCTTCAATCTCTTTACAGCAGATCTGCCTACCCCTACCAACCAATCCACCAAACTAATTACTTACGCAGACGACATCAGTCTCATTTCCCAACATCCACTTGTAAACACAGCCACCCAACACACCCAAGAATACCTACAATTATTAGAAACTTAGCTACTCACCAATAGAATGACAGCTTCCTTTAAATCCTCCATTACCCTCCTAACCACAGACCGCCACCAATCCTCATTCCACCCAATAGTCTACTTGAACAACAACCCCCCCCTAAACAAAAACCCAAAAATATTAGGACTCACTTACGACACATATGACTTTCTCCCCCCACATCGACCAAATTACTTCCTCCACCCAACGGAAACTAAACACCCTCCGAACTCTCTCCCAGCACAACTTCAGCGACAGAAAACACACCCTTACCACAATCTACAAACAACTCCTCAGAACTAATATAAACTATGCCTCCCCGCATGGTTCTCAGCACTATCACAATCCAACTTAAATAAATTACAAGTTACACAAAACACTGCCCTTAGAATAATCACTGGATGTACTAAAACAACCCCATCCAGCATTTACATGACGAGACACACATCCTTCCCATCCCTACCCACTTGAAGATGATAGGGACACAATTTTTCCAGAAAACACTCAATCCAACCCATCCATGCCACCAAATACTCTCCAACCCCCCTCCTCACCAGCCAAACTTTATAATGACATCTACAACAACATTCCTCCCCCACCCCCAAATAGGTCTTGGCTCTCTCACATCCATACACAATTAACTAACACATATCTACAAAATCGCCCCAATAACAATCTACTAAACACCCTATCCCCAAATCTCCCCCACAGAAGAATCAGTCCAGAAGAAACCAAATTAACCTCGCCCGGAGCAGATCAGGCCACCACCCAAATCTTATGCAATATAAATTCAGATTCAAACTTGACAACGTTATATCCCCCATCTGCACTAGATGTCGTATATCCCAGGACACAATGGAGCACTTCCTTCTGGAGTGCCCCGCCCTCGACGCTCCCCTGCTGTAACTTCTATTCTTGACCTGTGGAACCGCCCTAGAGCAGTGGCCGGCTTTCTGGAGGCGGTGTGAGCCCCCTAATAATATGGGCATGAGAGATATATATATATATATATATATATATATATATATATATATATATATATATATATATATATATATATATATATATATATATATATATATATATATATATATATATATATATATATATTTATATATATATATAAATATATATATATATATATATATATATATATATATATATATATATATAGTATATATAGATATATATATATATAGAAAGTATATATATATATATATAGCTATATATATATATATATATATATATATATATATATATATATATATATATATATATTTTTTTTTTCTATCTTTCTTTCTTTCCTCTTCCTATTGTCCCATATTGGGGGTAAGGTGCGCTACAAGCATCGGAAAAGAAAAGCAGTAGGAGAACATGACAAACGTCGAAAAGAAAGTCCAGCCTTACCGCCCCCTCTGTACCATTAATTAGTGAGAGCTCGTCACAGACAGAAAATCCACCCTAGAGCATCATGGGACCGCGACGGACCCTCACTATGGTAAATCGTCAATGTAAGGGTTCATCCCCTGGCCCAGGTGGGCCACAACCATGCCCCCATACAAAACCCCGCCATTCTCTCCTATCATGCACCTTTATTCTCGCCTCTGCCAAACTCACATTTCTCTCCTTCAGACATTCGTTCACCGACTCAATCCACTTTCTCTTCACTTCGGTATCCCAGCCGGTCAGTTCCCAACTCACTCTCCACTATACAACCGCTTAACCAACCGACTTTCATTCATCCTTTCCACATGACCAAACCATCTCAACATACTTTCATTTATTCTCTCATTTACCCCTTTCTTCACACCACACAACTCTCTAATACGTTCATTCCTCATTTTATTAATTCTTTTCACACCTAGCATGCCCCTAAGATATATATATATATATATATATATATATATATATATATATATATATATATATATATATATATATATATATATATATATATATATATATATATATATATATATATAGAAGTAAATATATATATATATATATATATATATATATATGTTGTTCTATGTAAAATTAAGTTAGTGGGGGCTTGGATGGAGAGGAAGGTGATACGAAAGGAAGTAGGTAAAATTAAGAGTGAGAAGTTAAGTGAGCAAGACAATAAGGATAAGTATGTAAGAGCGCTCGCTAGTAAAACGGTTGAATGTGAACAAGTTGATACTGAACAAATCTGGGGGCAAATGAAGGAAGCAATTGTTAGTAGTGCAAAGGAAGTATGTGGATGTGCTAAAGTAGGAAGTAAGAATGTTAACAGTGAATGGTGAAATGAAGAGGTGATGAAAGCGGTTAAAGGTAAAAAAGAAGCGTGGTTGAATGTACTAAAAGCAAATGATGAAGACTCAAAAGAAAGATGCTTGGAATTATATAAGGAGGAAAAAAGAAATACTAAAAGGTGTATACGTAAGAGAAAACAAGAGGTAAATGAACAGTTTGGAAGGAGGATGAATGAGGACTTACAAGGGAATAGGAAGCTCTTCTGGAAGGAAGCACGAAAGGTTAAGAATGAGAATAAGGGGAATCTGCTTAGAACAATGAATAGGGATGGTGCTTTTGTAACTGATGAAATGGGTGTGAGAGGAGTGTGGAAAGAACACTTCGAAAATCTGCACAATAATAACAGTAATGAAGAGGTGATAGTGAATGTGTGTGGGTTTGATGGTGCAAGAAGGAATAGGTATTTTGGGGATGAGGTTATTAGTAAGGAGGAGGTAATGGGTAGAGTGAAAAAGTTGAAGAATGGTAAATCTGCAGGTATAGATGAAATTACTGGTGAAATGATCAAGAACGGAGGCGAGATGGTGATTGATTGGATTTGGAAGTTGTGTAATAAAGCGTTTATAGAGGGTATAGTTCCAAGGGATTGGAGGAGAGCGGTAATAGTACCCTTATATAAGGGTAAGGGAGAAAAGGGGAACTGTAGAAATTATAGGGGAATAGTTTATCGAGTGTTGTAGGGAAGGTATATGCTGGTATTTTGGTCTAAAAGAGTGCGTCGAGTGACTGAAGGACTGATTGGTGAAGAACAAGGTGCGTTTAGGAGTGGTAGAGGATGTGTGGATCAAATCTTTACATTGAAACAAATGATTGAGAAAATGAGGGAGAAGAAGAATAAAATTGTATTTAGGTTTTATGGATTTGCCACAGGCGTATGATAAGGTTAATAGGGAAGGTTAATGGCAGGTGTTAGGTGATATATGGTGTTGGTAGGCTTCTGAATGGAATCAAAAGTATGTATGACGATAGTGAAGCGTGTCAATGGTGATTGGTTTAGGATTAATAGCTGAGTAAGACAGGGTTGTGTTATGTCTCCTTGGTTATTCAATTTGTATATGGATGGGGTTATGAAAGAATTTGAGGTGGGGATGGCAGGAAATGGTGTTAGAATGGTGGAGAATGGAGATGAGTGAGGGTGCCCTACCTATTATATGCGGATGATTTGGTTCTGTGTGGTGAATCTGAAGAGAGTTTGAGAGACTGGTAGAGAGACGATGTGTAAAAGGAGGGGCTTGAAAGCAAACGTGGATAAGAGTAAGGTTATGGTTGTGAGGAGGACAGCTCAGTGTGAAGTTGTTAGATGGTGAGCAGCTGAAACAAGTGTCTGAGTTTAAATATTTAAGGTATATGCTGATGAAAAGGGAAATGGACGATGCAGAGTGTGGTGTAGGAAAGTTGTGAATGGCAGAAGGTGGCTGGTAATTAAATCATTGGTGAATGTAAAGGGACTAAGTCTTGAGTGTGCTAGGGTTTTACATGAGGGTATGTTGTTA
This sequence comes from Trachelipus rathkii, assembly GCA_015478945.1. Taxonomy (NCBI): domain Eukaryota; kingdom Metazoa; phylum Arthropoda; class Malacostraca; order Isopoda; family Trachelipodidae; genus Trachelipus; species Trachelipus rathkii. The sequence continues at coordinate 61,829 of JABUQX010098645.1, forward strand.
CCTGTGTTATTGTATAGTAGTGAGACTATGGTCTGGAATAAGAAGTATAGATTTAAAAAGTTCAATGTTCAGATGGACAATCTTAGGGTGTGCTAGGTGAGAAGAATTGATATGAGAAATGAATGTGATTAGAGAGTGTGTGTGGTGTGAAGAAAGGGCAAACGAGAGAATAAATGAAAGTATGTTGAGATGGTTCAGTCATATGGAAGATGAATGATAGTCGGTTTTTTAAGCGGATGTATAGTGGCGAGTGTGTTGGGTACCGACCGGCTGGGAGACCGAAAAAGTGGGATTGAGTCAGTAATTTAATGCTTGAAGGAGAGAAATGAGTTTGGTAGAGGCGAGAAGAAAGGTGTATGATAGGAGAGCGGGGGATTGTGAGGGGTATGGTTGTGGCCTCATGGGCCAAGGGATGAACCCTTACATTGGACGATCTACCATAGTGGGGGTCCACCGCTGTCCCACGAAGCTAGGTGGATTTCTCTGACTGCGACGAGTTCTCACTCAATTAATGGTACTGAGGGCGGTAAGGCTGGCTTTCTTTCACTTGTGTTATGTTCTTCTGCTGCTTTTCAGATGCCCGTCGCGCACCTTTTACCCCATTCTTGGGGAAAATATAAGGAAGATAAAGAAGAAGAAGAATATATATATATATATATATATATATATATATATATATATATATATCTATATATATATATATATATATATATATATATATATATAAGAGTTATATATATATATATATATATATATATATATATATATATATATATATATATATATATGGTATATATATATATTAGTTCATATACAGAACCAAATGCGGCGGGCACAAAGGGTTGAATAATCAACTCCATGGGGTGAGTCCTGGCTCATACATATTTTAAATGTCAAAAAAATTTGGATGGCGAAATGAATATTCAGTCAAAAATAAATAAAAAGATGTTCTTACATTATAAATAATCCTAATGTTACATAACAAAATTATGTTATGAATATTCAGTTCTTGAAGAGAGAATAGAGTTACTGTTAAAGTGGGAGGAGTCAGATAAGATATGGGATAACCTTTTTGGTATTATGGACCATAAAATAGGAAAATGGCTACGGCGAATGAGGTCCAGTTGGGAACAATGAATGAAGATATGGTGAAGAGATTGCGGGTTTGACGACAATGTAAATTTGCAGATGGGAGTGAAGTCTCTCGTGACATGTAATGGCGGTGAGTAATATTAGTGGTGGCCAATACGTAGGGGTGCAATTATCATCTCTTGCAGCGCTTTCGTTGGTGAGAGGAAGACCGCTCACCAATACTCGGCTTTATATTTCTAATTTTCGCCCCTTGCTGATCACTTGTATAGTAATCATGTCAATAAGCCCGAAAGCCTTGTCAGAGAGCAGGATAGTAATAAGTTGATGGGAGGCGGCCTTGTCGAATGGCATCCGGGAGGTACCTAGAACAGTTCCGAAAAGAAAAGGCGGCCATTTTGGCCTCTCTGTCAGCGATTTCATTGCCAGTTACCCCAACGTGAGAGGGAGTCCAACATAGTATGATTTGCTTCTTAGCAGAGTGGAGCAGCCGAAGAAATTGTTGTACAGCGGATACCAGTTTTTAGAATAAGGGGCTTTAACCGCCAGGAGGGCGTTGAGCGAATCTGAATAAAAGACATAAGAGTGATCTTGGTTAAGGAATAGAATGCGAGAAATCATTACAGCCATTAATTCTGTCGCAAAAATTAAAGCATGAAGGGGGACGGTATGGAAGAGGTTGTGGTCAGGAAATACTAAACAGACTCGCCCACACCGTCCCTGTTTTAGAGCCGCTGCAAACAGAGGGAGTAAATCCACCGTGAACTGCGAAATGAGACAAGAATTATGCCTCTAACAAGGCAGCAGGGTGGCTAGATTTGGAGAGAGAGGTCAGGACCAGACAAATGGTGGGAGCAGGAAATAGCCAAGGTTTATACCCTTCGTCATAAGAGAACGGCAGCACCTTTTGCAACGGAATGTTATAAAACTGCGTTTACAAATGGCCAGTAAGGAGGATTCTGAGGTATCTGTCGCAGAATCGGTGTTAGATCAGATGGTATTGGGGTTTGAAAGCGAAAGATAACTTGTGCACATGATGTATTCCCTTCAAAGAGAGAGTGGCATCACATCGGATTCAACTTCAAGGCTCACCCGGGGAGACGATCGGAAGGCTCCAGTGGAGATACGGATGACATCGTCTTGGATGGGATCTAACAGGTATAGTAGAGTTGGAAAGGCCTGACCATATTATACCACGCAGCCATAGTCCAGCTTCGATAGGGATTAGGGCGGTGTGAAGACGTAAAAGGGACTTGCGATCAGCAACCCAAAGATTTTGAGGCGAGATGTAATAGGTCAAACACGCGATGACAAGTCGTTTTCAAGAGTTTAATGTGCGGTGTGTATGTTAGGTGGTCATCTAGAATGAGTCCTAGAAATTTGGCTTGTGAAGTTACATGAATGGGTGACCAATATAAGATTAGGTTCGTGGGAGGAAGGTGGCAGGTTCTTCGACTCCCTTTTTTCCAAAATAGAACTGCTGAAGTTTTGGTGGGTGAGAAATGGAAGCCATGAAATTACCCCATTGTGAAATATTCTCAATAGCTAGTTGAAGTTGCCTTCAAGAAATGGCAGCCTGGCACCAACAATATATATAGCGCCAGGTTATCAACATAGAGAGAAAAATTGACCGTTGCTGGGATAGAAGTAACTATGTCATTGAATCCGAGAGCAAATAATAATACACTTAGAACACTGCCCTGCGGAACGCCTTCATCCAAAGTAAAGTGGCGTGATTAAAACAGAAGAACACCGAACCTGGAATAATCTTTTTGACAGAAGGCATTTAATCAAAGAGAGGGAGCTGTCCTAGGAAATCGAGCGGGAGTATAAGGAGAACCTCCCAGTTTTCTACGCTAGGTCATGCTTTACAAAGTCAAAGACACCAAGAACCATCCCACCAGTTGAGAAGGCTTCCCGGATGTCATGATCCAGTTTAACAAAGGGATCCGCGTCGAACGATTTTTGCGAAACCAAACTGGAAATTTGAAAAAGCCTGGCGACTCTCCAGAACATGGAGAAGGCGGCCTGAAACCATTTTCTCCATTAATTTACAAGTATGACAGGTCAGCGAAATTGGTCTTTGGTTGTCCGCCAACTTCGATCCTTCCCAGGTTTGGGAATAGGGATTACAAAAGCTGTAGTCCAAACAGATGGAAAAGAGGATTCTATCCAAATTCTGTTATACAGATCCAGCAAGAACGCTGATGCAGAAGGGTGAATATGACGGAGCATAATGTACAAAATCATGTGTGATAAAAGTACCGTCTTTACTTTTCGCCCATGAAGTTTGATACTCGTATGTGTAAAGAAATAGTCAGAGGTCTAGCGGTACAGTGTTAATTCAGTTTTTGAAAGGCTTCAGGATAACGGAAAGAGCTCGAGTGGCTAGCAAAACTATAACCTAATGCATCTGCAACAACTGCTGGAGCAGAAATCATATCGGTTATATCAGGCCCATAACGGAGGACTGTGGGTGAAGAGTTGTTGGAGCTGCGAGATATTTTCTGTGCAACTTTCCACACTGAAGAAAGAGGGAGTTAGAGTTGACAGTCAAAGTATAAGTTCGAAAGTATTGTTTACGTGTTTGGCGATTAATTCGAGATCTCCACAGCTGCTTTAAAAATAATCATGTTTGGGGTGTTTTCTTCCCCGGTCAGCTTGTGCACACTCTTGGAACCACTCAAGGAATTACAGAACTCCTACCTGCGGAAGATCACGGATGCAAGTTTCTGTGATGATAACTTGCTGGAAGAAGTTAAAGGCATCATCAATGGTTGGAAACCGCTTGTTGAAGGGAGAAAGTGGAATAGCTGTGGTCTGATGAAAAGGAGCCCACTCCGCTCGGTCATAATGCCAGCTGGAATTGGATTTTAACATTGGGCTCGGTGCAAGTTCATTTAAGGCTATTGGGTAATGGTCACTGCCGTATAAATAATCAAAGCTGGACCAGGTAAAGCGATCCATAAGAGAATGGGAGCAAAAGGAAATATCAATACAGGAAGAAGAGTATGTATCTAAACGTTCATATGTAGGGAGTCCTGTATTAAGGCATCCCAGAGAAAAGGGTGTTAGGAGATCAACAAGGATCTGAATTAAACAATAAGGGGTGGAGATGGTTGAAGTCTCCTAGTATAACAACCGAAGTGGGGAGCTGCTTAAAAAGATCAGCTAAGTTGACCTTAGTAAACTCACTACTCGGAGACAAGTAGATCGAGCAGACAGTAATGTCGGTGGACAGATGAATTTGTGCTGCCACTGCATGAAGTCTAGTTTGAAGAGGGACTGGAGAATAGGGGACAGATTTTTGAATGAGTACTTCTGCACTTCCCCTATCATTGTCACCTCTTTATAGAGGTTAGCGGTGATTTATATTCCGACGGTTGGAAGAGGTTACGAATGCATAGTTTAAGCTCCTGCAAACATATGCACTTTGGTGTACATATGTATATTAGTTAAATAAGGAGTTTTCAGTGTTATTTGGTGAGGGGGCTTCGCCATGAATGCGAAGTAAATTGAGTTCAACCAAGTCCCTCTTATTGTGTGGACTTGGTTGGTCGTTGGAAGAGCAACCAAAATGCTCATGTTTAGGAATGGAAGCGATATAGCAGATTCAGAAATGGGTGGAGAATATGGGAGTGTTCCAATGGAGGAAGTGTAAGAAGGTAACACAGGAAAAGTGTCATTTTTTTTTAAGAAAGTTAGAGTTGGAGATCCCATATTGGATGCAATATGGGATCCGTTAGTTTACGGAGGTCTGACGCTAGAGATTTTGTCAGTGAGCCATCAGGTGGGTTCCCTTTCATGCCACCAAACAGATTGAAAGCTTAGTTCGCATTGCCCATACGAACCTGCCTTTCATCCACTTCCTGGAGTGTTCAGTTTGACTATATATATATATATATATATATATATATATATATATATATATATATATATATATATATATATATATATATATATATATATATATATATATATATATATATATATATATATATATATATATATATATATATATATATATATATATATATATATATATATATATATATATATATATATATATATATATATATATATATATATATATATATATATTTATATATATATATATATATATATATATATATATATATATATATATATATATATATATATATATATATATATATATATATATATATATATATATATATATATATATATATATATCTAAGAGAGAGAGAGAGAGAGAGAGAGAGAGAGAGAGAGAGAGAGAGAGAGAGAGAGAGAGAGAGAGAGAGAGAGAGAGAGAGAGAGAGAGAGAGAGAGAGAGAGAGAGAGAGAGAGAGAGAGAGAGAGAGAGAGAGAGAGAGAGAGAGAGAGAGAGAGAGAGAGAGAGAGAGAGAGAGAGAGAGAGAGAGAGAGAGAGAGAGAGAGAGAGAGAGAGAGAGAGAGAGAGAGAGAGAGAGAGAGAGAGAGAGAGAGAGAGAGAGAGAGAGAGAGAGAGAGAGAGAGAGAGAGAGAGAGAGAGAGAGAGAGAGAGAGAGAGAGAGAGAGAGAGAGAGAGAGAGAGAGAGAGAGAGAGAGAGAGAGAGAGAGAGAGAGAGAGAGAGAGAGAGAGAGAGAGAGAGAGAGAGAGAGAGAGAGAGAGAGAGAGAGAGAGTAGTCACATCAATTCCATTTGGGATCTATGATCCATTTCATCCGCTAGGGCATATAATACTTTTGGAAGTGCTGAGAAAGGAAATTCGGAAGAAGAGTTACAGGAGGATTCAGAAGAGCTGGAATAATCCTGCAATCTATCAGAGAGTTGGTTGGTGAGTTGCTCAATAGATGTGATTGCTTGGGTACAATCTATTGAAGTCACTGCTTTTGTCTCAGGAATAGACTTATGAAGAGGTCTCTTCTGAGTCTGGAGTCAGTGTGTTTTGCTTTAGAAATCTCGGATTTTTCTGTATTTTAGGGAATAATTTTTAGTTTGGCGATTAATCTTTTCTTTGTGTTTAGGAACATCTTTTTCAGGAAATTGACCAATGGTGGGAGACAGATTAGTGGACATAGACGCAGGCCTCTTACGTGAGTTTAGCGAACTCATCTGGAGTGTATGGGGCAGTGTATTGGCAGGAAATGCTCTCTAAGCTTTATATGGAATGAACCAACTTAGCTTCATTGTTAGTTGGTTGAATACTAGAACTCAGAGTAGGATTGTTGATGGCATTTTGAATGGGAGATTGGATCAAGGACTGCTTTTCGACAATTTGGGAAGTCGGTAGTATGGGGAATACAGGAGGGCAGGTTGCAGTAACTGCTTGAGCTTTGCTAGAATTTAGGGGAAGAGTTATACTGGAAAGGAGTTGTGTCGGTGAATGCCTTTGTCTTGTGGGATATTTGTCTTTGAGCTGGTGTATGGAATCTTTCTTGCTCAATTTATGTATGGTACATAACTCCAAAACTCCTGTTCAAACAGGTAAGACGGGCATTTTAAGGAAGAAGCACTGTGGGATCCTCCACAGTTTTTGCAGTATGGTGTGTTTTCACAAGGAATGTGAAATTCTTCTCCAAAGACTGGGTATATGTCATGCGGTCCCTTACAGTATTTTCAGAGGTGACCAAACCAGTGGCATTTAAAGCAACATCTGAGTCGGGGAATAAACGTACGAACACTGTAACTTGTAAACCATATTTTCACCTTTGAAGGTGGAAAAGGGGTACTAAAGGTCAGCAGTAAACGAGGATTTTGGGTATCAGGTGAGTCCCAACGAGGGTGAATCTATAAACGTTTGTAACAGGAAATTTCTTAAAATGACAGAAATATATTCGTTTTCTGCTCTAAAAAATAAATAGTGCCTTTGGATATGTTTCTTATTTCATCAGGAGTGGAAATAAGAGGGAGGTTTCCGAGAGACGTTAAGGATGACAAGATGGAACTTTGATTCCGGGTAGTAGATTGATAGAAAAGGAACAAATTTCTCATTCACGTGACTAAGGATCTTTCAACTCCTAAAGCTTTTTCAAGTGCATCGCTAAGAATAATGGTTCTTTGCTCAGTAAGAGCTTTGGAGGTAGTGGATCGCAATAAGTAATATATAGTGCTAACATTCCCGGAGGGGGTGCAGCATATGGAGTAAACACATGGAACGACTATGATGGGGTGCACCTTTTCGGGATTGCCCGAACCATTTAGGCAGCTGAGGTGTCAAGAGCATTCCAAGCGACAAATCGCTGAGGACTTTCAGGTATAGAAAAATAAAGCGAAACACCTGCTAGTCTAGAAGTAGGAGGGATTGAGGTGGGGTCAGGCTGGGAACCCGACAGATTGTAGTTGATGCTGTTGTTGTTGTTGTGCTTGCCTTGGTTTAATATTTTTTTTTTTTTTTTTTTTTTTGAAGAGTCAGTTTCGTAAAAATTAAACCCTGACTTTTTCTCCATAGATGAGCAATTATAACAATAAAACAAATGAAGCAAAAGTAAACAACAGAGTAGGCTGAAAGCCATATATTTTCGTAAGGAGTGTACAACAGGTCACAAACCAGAGACTCACACAACTTCCCGGACCCCACTCTGTAGGGTAGGCTGTGGATGTCGCCTCGGAAGATCCTCCAGGAACTCTACGCCGGTTTTCCACCCGTGAACCACACGGAACCTAAATAACTTCACGTTAGAGCACGAGATTATACACCAAAGTGCAGGACAGCCTCCTCACTGGTTAGCTCAAGGTTCGGGTCCCTTACAATTGGCGGCCCGGTCAAAGGCAAGGACCTTGCTCCTGTACCCTCATCCACGAGGATGAAGGGTGACGTCGGCTGAAGATCAATGCGGGAAGGGGTACAGGAATATCCCAAGGAGTTGAGACGGGAGAAAAGAGAAGACAACCTCTTTGAAAGAGGGAAAGTACGATCAAGTACCTAAAAGTACTGATAGATGAGAATTTAAAAAAAAAAAAAAAAGAGAGAGAGAGAGAGAAATTGCGATGGAGGAGGAGGACTGAAAGATACAGATAAATCGAAAAATGAGGGGAGAGAAAGATTAAAAGATTTCATATGTGACAAATGCACATACCAGTGCCAGGGCAGGAAGCAGGGTTGGCAAAAAAAACACTTTTTTTGAAAAAGCCCAGGGGAACCTGGTTTTTTCAAGCTTTTTCTCATCTAAAACCCGAAAAAACCCGGGGAAATTTGTTTTTTTTCATTTTTCCTTTCCTTTTCAGCAATAAATGCAATTTCATATTAATTTAATTGTTTGTTTTCAATTTTGTTAAGTTATTATAAGTTTGATTATAACAGTAATGCCAAAGACTCTGGGATCCAGATGAAACTAGGAAATGAATTAACTGAAGTTCTGAATGTCTAAGGCACCAGCAAAGTAAAATGTAAATATTACAGTGATACAATTAGCAATAAAATTGAAATAATAAAAGTGGATTGGAAAAAATCTTGTAAGCGCTTGTCATATTCTGGAAGATCTAGTGAATCAAGTGCTAATACAATCGTTGAAAGTATGGATCTTACAGATGTAGAAGAAAGGGATTCATCTAATTTTCGATGGCTGCAAGACATTCAACAATGAAAACATGGTTATCTGTATCTGACACATCAGAAACTCAAAAGAAATTGTCTAAATATACCATTAAAAATGACAACTGCACAAAAAGAAATTCTTGACCAAAAAAAATCAGTTTTTTTATGCTAACAACATCTCATTTTTAAGTGTTGAATTTAAACCTTAAGACCTGGTTACTCCTCACCATCTCGAAGAAATCTATCAGGTCCACTTTTGGACAAGGCCCATATATATATATATATATATATATATATATATATATATATATATATAAAATAAAAAAATATATATGTATAAATGTATATATTTATATTCCAGTTATATACACATATATATATATATATATATATATATATATATATATATATATATATATATATATATATATATATATATATATATATATATATATATATATATTCTTTCAACAAACGAATTAAAATGAGTTTATAAACATTTCACTAAGTAAAAGAGTATAATTTCTAATATTTTCATTTTTGTTTTACTATTTTTACATGCAATTATTCTGAAAAAAAAAAAAATTTGAAAAAACCCAAGTGGGTAAAATAGTGGGTTTTTTCCAGGGATGGGGAGTCGAGAAAAAATAGATCGACTCCCGACTCCGACTCCCAGAGTCGATTTTAAAAACAACCGACTCCCGACTCCCAGAGTCGATTTTAGAAACAACCGACTCCTGACTCCCGACTCCCGACTCCCAATGGAAAATGGAACGTGAATTTTTTCCAAAATTATGAACTTTTATTTTCATCGTTATATGCTAAATAAACATTGAAAAAAAGAATTATGACAATAAATTTTAATAATTTCCAATAATAATAATAATAATTACACTTTTTAACAAAATAGGCACTTTATATTACGCACACGTAAACTTGTTGACAAAAAAAAATTACAATATTATAATTTAAATTATGACAATTAATAATAATAATAATAATAATAATAATAATAATAATAATAATAATAATAATAATAATAATAATAATAATAATAATAATAATAATAATAATAATAATAATAATAATAATAATAATAATAATAATAATAATAATAATAATAAAATTATTATTATTATTATTATTATTATTATTATTATTATTATTATTATTATTATTATTATTATTATTATTATTATTATTATTATTATTATTATAATAATAATAATAATAATAATAATAATAATAATAATAATAATAATAATAATAATAATAATAATAATAATAATAATAATTATTATTATTATTATTATTATTATTATTATTATTATTTATTATTATTATTATTATTATTATTATTATTACTTTTACAATTAAAATCACATGAATAATATTAATAATAATAATAATAAGAATAATAATGCTAATAGTACACTCACATAGACATATATTATTATTATTATTATTATTATTATTATTATTATTATTATTATTATTATTATTATTTATTATTGATGCATGATGCTTTCGAGGCTGACCTATATATATATATATATATTATATATATATATATATATATATATATATATATATATATATATATATATATATATATATATATATATATATATATATATATATATATATATATATTATTATATATATATATGTTATTATATATATAAATCTAGTTTAAAACCACAAATATCTCAATCCATATCTAAACAGCTACCGGGGAAAGGAATACATTGCTGGAATGCTAGTCCAATTTTAGTGCGGAAAATGTAAATAAAAAAAAACAAAAATCTTGTGTCCATAATATACAGCGTGAATATATTTTTGAGTCCTGGTAAAATTTTTAGACTAAAAAATGTAAAAAAAATTATTGTTAATAATTTTAGTAATATATGATTAGAGAGCCTATTTAGAGACCTTTATTGGTTACTCGTTAAAATAAATAAACTTTCTATTAAATGTTGTTTTTTTTTAACTAAAGAATACCCTCAGGGTATACCACACCGATGGTAGGAGTCGGGTTCGGCGTCTTCCGGGAACTACGGGTAGGACTACTCCTCCCCTTCCGGGATGGTCTCCGAACCCCGCTCTTGGTATTTGGGTGTCGCGGGGTTCCTCCGCCCCTCTACGGGGGTATGGAAAACGCCCCTGTGTTCCCCGTGAGGCCTCAGAGCCCCTACATTGCCGCGGTAATACCAGGTACCTTTAATAAATAAAATATATATATATATATATATATATATATATATATATATATATATATATATATATATATATATATATATATATATATATATAGCATATATATATATATATATATATATATATATATATATATATATATATATATATATATATATATATATATATATATTACCTATAAAAGAAAAAAAAAGTTATTTTCTTGGGTCATATAATTGACCCATGGCGATCCATAAATGATGAATTCTTTCTTTATGTTTATTAGATTTGCGTTTTTGTGAGATTTTTTTTCTTTTTTTAGTTTTTTTAACTAAAGTTTTACCAGGATTCCAACAATGTGGTCCTTTTCCCTGTAGCTATTGTAGTTTTTGAGATATGGATTGAAGATATTTGTGGTTTTAAACTGATTTACCCATATATATACACATATATATATATAAAAAATATATATATATATATATATATATATATATATATATATATATATATATATATATATATATATATATATATATATATATATATATATATATATATATATATATCAGAGGCTACTCCTACACTCGTGCTACTCGTGCTCAGCACGAGTTGACATTTTAGAAACTATCTATTTTTGCAAATTTCAAATGTTACGATAATATTCTTTATTTTTTTTGCGATAGTTGGTCAAATAAATGAAATATTACATAATAAATATATAAGAATATGCAAATTAGGAAAAGGGAAAATAGCCGCTATTTAAATACGCTTTTAACATTAAAAATAGGACTAATCCGTGACCAAAGCAATTGGCGGATATCATATCTGTGAATTTTTAGAGTATAAAATTATTTATAAATACTATGTTTATAAATGGTATGTTAAAATACTATACATAATAAATAATATTTTATAACAAAAAATATTTAATAAAACATAAAATAATAAAAATATTACTAAAATACTTTAGAATTATAAAGAAAAAAAAGAGTACCTTGAAATATTAATAGAAAACGGTTTAGCCTAAATAAAAAAAAATTATTTAATATGACTAACTCAAAATATTTAATTTTATAACTAATATATATATATATATATATATATATATATATATATATATATATATATATATATATATATATATATATATATATATATATATATATATATATATATATATATGTTAAATCCAGTTTAAAACCACAAATATCTCAATCCATATCTCAAAAACTACAATAGCTACAGGGAAAAGGAATACATTGTTTCAATCCTGGTAAAATTTTATTGCGGAAACTGTAAAAAAAAAATTCATATCTCAACTCTACACAGCGAAAAGTTATACATTTTATATAACCACAGTGTGGAAAAGAAAATGTATAAAAAAAATAAAATAAAATAAATATTGGCTATTATTTTTTTTTGGATAGTGTAGTATATATATATATATATATATATATATATATATTATATATATATATATATATATATATATATATATATATAGCAGCAGTTATATATATATATATATATATATATATATATATATATATATATATATATATATATTATTATTTGTAAAGGTATTACACGCAATGTAGGGGGCTCGAGCCGACGGGGAACACAGGGGGACGTATTCCATACCCCGTAGGGAGGGGCGGAGGCCCCGCGACACTCAAATACCAAAGAGCTGGGGTTCCGGAGACCCTTCCCGGAGGGGGGAATTAGTCCTACCCCGTAGTTCCCCGGAAGGCCGAGAGACCCCGACTTCTGCCATCGGTGCGGTATACCCTTAAGGTTCCTTAGTTAAAAAAAGCAAAATTTAAAAGTCTTTTTATTTTAACGAGTAACCAATAAAAGGTCTCTAAGCTCTCTAATCATATTACTAATTATTACCAATAACTTTTTTTTTTTTTTTTTTTTTGACATTTTCCTATCTAAAATTTTTCCATACCAGGATTCCAAAATGTATTCCTTTTCCCCAGTAGCTATTGTAGTTTTTGAGATTTTTTTTTTTACATTTTCCGCACTAAAATTGGACCAGCATTCCAGCAATCAATCGTTTTTCCGGTAGCTGTTGTAGTTTTCGATGAGATATGGATTGAGATATTTGTGGTTTTAAACTGGATTTAATTATATATATATATATATATATATATATATATATATATAGCATAGCATATATATATATATATATATATATATATATATATATATATATATATATATATATATATATATATATATATATATATATATATATATATATATATATATGATAAAGTTACTTAACGCCCACACGGAACGGAGTTCTCGATCAAAGTACTTATAGGTAGCATCTATGATACACAAATAGATGTTCTAGGGTCGAAAGGAATTTTTTTTTTT
>JABUQX010098646.1:5000-10000 GCA_015478945.1 Trachelipus rathkii
CTTTCTCTCTTTTTATATTTTGTTTTCTAATATTTTCAGTAAAAACATTTTATAAGTAAAAGAAATTAAGGGGAGGATCCAATATTGAGAATTTGGGACCCCATTATAGCCCTCACCAACCCTCACATTTTCTGCAGGTGTTTTTCTGTGTTTGCAGTCATTGTTTCGAATTTTTGACATTTTTTCGTATCAACTTCTACAATTGTTTTCGAAATCACTTCAAACTTGAAATATACATAGATGGGTCTATTGCGCACAAAATGCACATAGAATGTTTTTGATTTTTGGAAAATTGTGCTCAGCAATGTCGAATTTCAAAACCTACTTTTTTAATTACTGAGCACAATTTTCCAAAAAAAATATGTGCCTTTTGTGCGTAATAGACCCATCTATAATTCAAGTTTGAAGTCATTTCAAAAAATTGTAGAAGGATACGAAATGTCAAAAATTAGTTTGGAAAAATGAAACGTCGAGCCATTGTCCTCGAGAAAGGATGCCTCAAAAGATTCAAATTACGAGTATTATAATTGTGTGGCCAATTTAGGCTGTCCAAATTAGAATGCAATAAATGGAAAAGAGGCATGATACCTTGCTCTGCAAACATTTCAGCTGTATGAACAATATCATTGGAGCTAATATTTCTCAGCACGTTATTCTGTGCAACAATAATTGGTCTCAAAGCATTATCATTTGATCCACCCCAAGCCAACAAATGTAGGTTCAGGAATGGATAAATAAAAGAATAGTAAAGAGTTGTCAAAACCTTGGATGAAACTAAATTTCTCAGTGCAAATATAATACCATTGTTTCTATTAATTTTCTTACACAGTAGTGATATATTTTCATCAAATTTTAAATTATGTTGTAAAATTATGCCTAGATATTTGATAGATTTTACAATATCTATTTCAGTACCATTTAAATGAAGGTTAGCTCTTACATTAGGAGAGAGTGAAAGATTTTATTAGCGTTTTTACAATCTAGAAAATTTTTTGCAGCTCGTCATTTAAAACATTCTGAATATAATTCAAATCTCTGCCCGAAAAGTATATAACTGTGTCATCTGCATATAATGACAGTTTTACATTGGAAATAGTTCTCACCAGATCATTAATATATATTATAAAAAATAAAGGTCCCAGGCACGATCCCTGGGGCACACCCGCCTCCACCACTCTAAGACCCGATTGCAGACCATTCACTTGGACATATTGTCTCCTGTTATTGAAGTAAGACTTAATGAAGTCAAGACAAACACCTCTAATACCATATCTTTCTAATTTGACAATAAGTGTATTTGTGTCAATTGTGTCGAATGCTTTGGAATAATCCAGAAAGACTGCAACAGTGTGTTCCTTCCGAGACAGGCTCTCACTGACATCATGCAAAAGTGACAAAACTCCATCTTGAATCCCCCTCCCCTTCACAAATCCAAATTGTTGAGAACAGATAAAAGAATTACTAATAAAGTAAAATGTAAGCCTGTTATATATAAGCTTCTCAAATACCTTAGTTATTGTTGAAAGGATTGAAATAGGTCTGAAGTTTCCGAGTGTATCACGACTTCCAGATTTGTGAAGTGGCACCACTCGCGCTATCTTTAAAAAATCAGGGAATATTCCATTTGATATGCATCTGTTAAAAAGTACAGAGAGAATTTCCCCCAGTTCACCAGAAACCATCTTCAAAATTTTTTAATTTAGTTTTAGGTTTACGGAGATTAAAAATAATTTTTTTTTACAGTTTTCACCATCACCACGGGCAGAGACTATTCAAGGAGGGGGGGTTACACGCCTCAGAAGTCAACAACTAATATAAATTACGCAGATGAAGACAGACGCAGGCTTTAAAGTGGGGAGATTAAATTGCAATAAACACAGAAGATGGAAGAGAGTTCCACAGGACAGAGGTGGCAGAAAGAAGGAAGCACCGCAAAGGAACTGGCCTGGAGTTACCTACATCAACACAAAACTCATGTGCAGACACAGCACTCCTAGCGCTACGAGATCGACGTAAAGGTGATGGTACGCGAGTGATAAGTTCCCTTGAGCACCTGCCGCTGCGGTACCTATAGAAAAGAGATAAAGAACCAACATCGCGCCGCAAAAGATAGAGGGTCAAGAAGTGAACTGAAAGTACAGAACAGTTTATAAGCCTTGGCCTTTGACTCGACTTCATCCAAAGCAGAAACCAGAGCCCCAGATACAGAGAAACCCACACATGGCGATGAGTCTTGTATAGCTGGAGCAACTGAGAAGAGGAAGAAAGTCTCGCAGTCAACAAAACTCCTAGCTTCTTTGAGGCCGCCCTAGCAAACTGTTGTGATGAGGTTTCCAAGACATTTTTTGTTTATGTTATACAAGGATGTTTATATTGTCACCAGGAGAGACGAGAGAACCGTCGAAAGAGATAGAAAGTTGAAAGGAGTTATAGAAAAAGCCTGTACTTAAGTTTTTAAAGATCTGTATTTACAAGGTTCAGACGACCTCACCTGGAAATTCTATCCAGTTCAGAGAGAATAGAATCGGAAAGATTAAGACGATAACAATTTTAAGATGCAAAAGAGGGAGCAGATTTGAAATGAGTTGCCGAGTCACTGGAAAGGGAATGGAAAGGGTTAGATGAGCAGCTGATATGATCGTTAATGAAAAGTAGGAATAAAGTAGGAGATAAGACAAACCCTGAGGAACAATTCACTGGCTGGACAGAAAGGAAGAAGATGTTGTCCCATCAATGTACAACAGCCGATATTGAGCGATTTGAAAGAAAACTAGACATAAGTAAAGCAAAGAGAAGGAGGAAATCCTAAGGGAGGGGAGAGCAGTGACGCGTGCCATGCCCACCGGTCAAATGCTTTGATATGTCAAGCGCCACCACGCAAGTCTCCCGTAGTTCCTAAGGGCGTGGAAAATCATAAATCAGTAAAGGGAAAGTATATCGCCAGTAGACCTTCGAGCGCCGAAAGCCGTACTAACGATCGGAAAGAAATGAATGAGATTCCAGATGATCTAAGAAATGAGAGTTGGAGAAGAGGTTTCAAAGATCTTAGATAGAATACAAGTTAAAGCTATAGGGTGATAGCTAGGAAGATCAGAGCTGTCTTTATTCGAATAGTCTGGACATATACGTATTTCCAACACCAAGGCAAGGTGTTAATATTGAGACACATTGAACTTGTTGAATGAGGGGCGGGGATAGCACGGAAGAACACTCCCTCAAAACTCTCGGGGAGAATTGGTCCGCCACCCGCCTTCTTAACGTTCACAGATTTAGATTTCATGAGCCCATGCACCCGATCGAATGTAATCACCTGAGAGGAGAAGGAGGAGAAGGAGGAGAAGGAGGAGAAGGAGGAGGATGAGGAATGCCAGAATCGTCAGGGTTGAGTTAGAGGAAATAGGAGGCCGAAGAGATTGGCCTTTTTCAGTTGGAGAATAGCAACGGAACCATCAGAGCGAATAAGAGGAGGAAAGACAGATTTACAGAAGAGATGTTTTTGGCAAGAGGCCAGAAAAGATTGTTAGTAGAGAACTAAGGAGGTTTGCGTGACTTTCGTTTGATAAAGCCCGTTGCCTGTCGAAGAGTATCCTGCAACGATTTCTAGCAAAATGAAATTAGCGCGATATAGAGAGCGAGTTTTTTCTCCACTCCTGAGGCACTGTCTCTCTAGCCTGAATGGGCCAGAGAAAAAGCACGATCAATCCATGGATTATGAGGAGAGAAAATTTAGTCGAAGAAGGAATGAACCTGCTCATCCCATCAACGATTACAGCTCCCACCTTATCGGCAAAAGTAGCGTCACCAGAGACAAAGCAGCCATTCCAATTATAGTTAGCGCAGAAGCGACGCAATCGGCCGTGATCAAAAGTGCCAGAAAAACGAGTAGGCAGGATGGAGCTGTTGGAAAGAAAGTACAAATTAAGATAGGTTGTGGTCAGATTTACCGATAGGAGCGAAAGTTGTGTATCTTAAGAGAGAGAAGGACTAGTGGTGAATCATAGGTCAAGTGTGTTCAAGAATTGCTAGGACGATCTTCGGAATGTGTGGCCTTAATTAGTTCAGAGATCGCTGAGAATGCTGATCGATCTGGCCTCCCACCCAAATCGCAGCGAGACCTCGCAACCATCTAGTGTTGTGTACATTAAAATCCTCAAATATAGGACCTCAGTATTTGGATGTGGGAGAAAATATAACAAATTGTCGTTTAGAAACGGTGACACACTGAAAAAGGTAGGAAAATCTGTTCGGTGAACAGAACAGAAGTAACCACTGAAAGACTATTGTAGTAGAAGGAAGAAAAAGATTTAGTCAGCAGAACATCGGAAGTTAGAGATTCGAGTTACGATTGATATTACAATTTATAAAGTTTCAAAAGCAATGTTGAATCTTTCGAAGAGCATATGAGATGGATCAAGATATTGAATTTTCTTCAAAAACCTGATTGCTACAAGTAGTGTTTTGTGTGGGGGCCTGAGATTTAAGCTATTTATTATTGGTTGAATGGTTTTTGTGAGAGCAGTTGTGGTTGAGTGGTTTGCTGGAAACCATGCTGAAATGTTTATTTGGGATGAGGTTTATTATGTTTAAAAGGAACTTTCCAGGAGTTTAGATAGAGTGGATAGCAGTGAAAACATGGACGATAGGAGGGGAGGGATCTCTTCCTGGTTTCAGTTTTGGTATGATGATTGCCTCCAGATGGGAATAAAATTTCACTGCTGATGAACAGTTATATGTGCTAAAGAAAAGGATGTTACCTAAGTTTTTAAGGGTAAAAGGTTTGAGAGATGTTTGTCAGGTCCAAGAAGGTGAGTTTTTGCTATTTTTATGGTGTTTTTTTTTATGTCATTTGGTGTTATATCTATTGTTTGCCACATTACTTTTATGATTTATTCTGATTTATTTTCCTGTTTTGTGGGTGGGTGGGTTGGATTCATGTGTGGGAGATTAAGGTGTTTTTTTCTAAGTTTTTAAGGTGTGTATTTGAGATGTTGTCAGGTCCG
>JABUQX010098646.1:27500-42500 GCA_015478945.1 Trachelipus rathkii
AAGTCATATTTTTTATTAAAATTGTTATATTTTTACAATACCCTAAAAGCGTAAATCAGTAATCAGTTAAATCAACTGCCCTCCTACCCATCCATGATCTATTGATCTATTGATCTATTGATCTATTGATCTTTGATCTATTGATCTATTTTAGTATAAATAAGTTCTTTGGTTAAAAGCAGGAAAAGAAGAGTATAAAGGGTGGGCGTGATAAATTTGGTCGGGAAAATGAAGGAGCAACAAAGAAAACACACACACAGTTTTATAAGTTTATTAAAGAAATATTTAAAAAACATATGAAATAAATACAGTATACACCACATAAATTAGAACTGATAGGTTGTACAGGAAAACATAAGGTCTTAACATATTGAACATTATTATATTTTAAAAAAGATGTTACATAATGATTACTAAACATAAAATCTAAATGCAGAGAGTCTAGGAAATATACAACATTATTTTTATTCTTATACACAGTTATCCAGTGTCCATTGCGTGAAACATCCCGAGGAGAAGTGTTGAAGATAAGTCCAGAGTCGGTTTCCAATTTCACAGAGCTGAGTTCATTACAGGCGAATACGCCTAAAAATCTTCTTTCGTTACGAAAGACATTTAATATTTCTTCTTCATTCATCTTTAATAATTCAAGATTATATTTCGTACTCTGTCAATCTCGATGATTTGAGGATGCTCCAGATACACTAGAACTGAGATTGAGGATGTCAAACTTTGTCCAAATTTGAGATTCAGTCCTAATGTTCCTTTTCTTAGGATATTAAGATGATAAGCACTACAAGCTGAAAGATCAGCTGTGAGATCGTACGCATATAAATTACTGTTTTCAGCATAAGTCTTGAGATCGACACCTGTACCGTTATCGCTGCAAGATACTGTATTGGCAATTAAATCGTAAAAAGGTCGCGAACATTGAGAATGTGAGCCTTCGTATATCATCTCATAATCACGACCGTATGGTTGACCATTCACGTGCAAACTGATACCTCTAAGTCCGAAATGGGTAAATTTAAAGGCAGACTTTCCATAGTTTCCAGAATAAGCATCGTGTTCTACAATCCCTATTATTACTTTCTGAGGTAAGCTACCATTGACGATGTTAGGTATATTAATACTCGATAATCCTTGGGTAAAGTTAAAAATTTTAGTCTCAATTCTCTTGATTGGATATTTTGCTGTATCGGTCAAAAGAGATTTCTCGATTTCCATATGTTTAATGGGAGATAATTTCACTTTACGTACATAAAGATAAGCATCCAGTAATTTAAAGATAGGTTTTGGAGCTGTAGTTGTGGCTAAAACATTGCTTTGAACATTAAGAGCAAATTGAGGTGTAGATCTAGTTAACCTGATGCAGGTGTCCAATGAGAGTAGAATAAGTCTCTCCTGAGAGAAAATATCACCGTTTACACGTCCATAATTTCGTAACGTGGTTATTTTTATATTTAACGTCCATAATATTCATACGTCTCTCTACATCTTTTAAATTGTAATATCCACATGATTGCAGGTGAGACTCCTTCGCATCTTGAGAATAATTTAGTAAAGTTTCAATATAACTTCGATAAGGGTAATTTGCAGCTGATGCTCCTAGAGATGTTTCATTTAAAAACACCTCAAGTTGATTAAAACATGTATACAGGAAATTTGTCTCGGTGGATACTATGTGATCGGTTCCTGTGAGATCTGAACCATCTTCGTTTACTAACTTAGTCTTCAGATATAAAAACACATTCGAAGGGTCAAGATATTGGTCAGAAGTGCCAGGATATTGAATTCGAGAGGTACATCAGTATTTGTGATTGCGTGAACGGGGTTAATACTAATAAAATTGGATTTACTCACATTGATGTGTGGGTTCACAGAGAAGAGATCCATTTACTCTTACAACAGTCTGGGGCTGGAGGGATGGAGAAATGCATCTTGCTGGTACAATCGTCTGACGTATAATGAGGAGAGATTTGTTTAAACATTCCTTATATACGAAATAGTTACAGGTTGTCATTATTTATGTAAAAAAGTTACCACTTATCATCGTTATTAGAGGGCGAACACATCAATACACTTTTTCTTTAGTGGTCCTTTCCTATTCCTCTTTACAGGTTTTTTTACGGCGACCTACACCTTGACCAGTCATCTTACGCCGTATTTTTCGTTTAACATCATCTAACATTTCATCTGAAGCATCGGCTAGTCGACGTTTTACAGCTGTTCGAGGGTCGACACCGCCCATAATATCCTGGAAAGTATCTATACCCGTCCTAGCTGCTGATTTAAACAAAGGGATGGCACGTCGGAACAAAAAAGAAAAAAATCCATCCTAAACGCATATCCCCTCTGCATTCTGAACCTCATGAAGACTATTTCTCTTTATCATTATTATTATTTTATTTTATTATACTTATTATTATTTTATTATTATTATTATTTTTCTTTTATTGTTATTATTTATTATTATTATTATTATTATTATTATTATTATTATTATTATTATTATTATTATTATTATTATTATTATTATTATTATTATTATTATTATTATTATTATTATTATTATTATTTATTTAATTATTTTATTATTATTATTATTATTATTATTATTATTATTATTATTATTATTATTATTATTATTTAACGGAGCTTCTTTCTTATGTGTACTTTACACACTGCTGTCCCAACTGTGAATGGGTATGGTTTATATTATACGTTATATAAATACGAATCGAACTCAGTTGGGTCTTACTCAACGGTAAGTAGTGAACATTAGGGAATGTTATAACTCTGCAATCTTTAGGAAAATGAACTACTCTTAACAAAGAGGCTTTAGTATTCCCTACATACTGATGGTCTACAATATCAGTATATAACAACATCGAACAGGTTACATACAAATGTAATGATTAAGCAAAAGTTGTTTTGAAGATGCTATGTAATCGTCAAAGTAGGAAGATAATGAAAATACAAGGCGTTATAAAATTGCTAGCATCGTGGTTGTGGTTCACCTCCTCTTCTGAAGGGTTATCTGTAAGACGAACACCCTTACGCCACCATGTATAGGGATCAAATTGGAAATTGTTTAAATCGTGTAAATTTGCACCACGCCAAGATCTTAAAGACACCAGTTCCATTATCTCCCCCTTGGGTTTATTAGTGCGAAATATCAGGTCTTGACATATTCGACTTACTATGAATCGGTTATTAAAGTGTCTAAGTATGTCCAAGAGAGACTTGTATAACCCTCGCTTTATAGTAAACCTTTCCATGTAATATTCGATACCATTACGTTTCTGCATATGTAAACTATCAGTGTTACGCAGTTTCAAAGTGTTTTTTACAAAATCAACGCTTCTATAAATTATGAACGCACCTCGGGTAAGGGTTACATTCTCAATACTGGCATCAAGAATTATTTCACTTAATCCTGCTTCAAACATTTCTCGTTCGAGAGTTATAGGGTTCAATATTTCGGTATTAAAGTCCGATATTTTATTTTCAGGATGTAGATCCATAGAGGCCGAGGAAGGTAGCGTTAAATAGAAATGATCGTCGGTAGACATGCTTATTGTTTCACAGATACTTATTTACGAGTTAGACTTTTTTTTACACTATCGGAGCTTCTTCCGTATATGCACTTTACACACAGCCGTACCATGTGTGAATGGGTAAGGGTTCCCTTCGACATCTCTTATATACACTCTTACGGTTCTAAATTGAGCATTATTCAGAGGTATATAGTGTACACTAGGAAAACTTATAACTCTGTCATCTTTAGGAAAATGTATCACTCTTAGTAACTGCGCCTTAGTGTTTCCAACATACTGAGGTTCTACAATATCGCTGTAAACATACGCTACACTGGGGTCGTGTAACATCTTTGAATCATCGGTGTTGCTTTTTGCTACAAGCATGTCTAAATACTCTTCCATCGTAGGGATATAACGTATTAATTCATTTAGAGGCGCTTTGATATCGTTAATTCTCAATATTGTGTCATCACGTAGGTAATTACATTTACGAAACCAATCTGAAGTGTGGAAAATAAATAAACTTCTATCTTTCAGGTTTACTTGAGCTTGAGACTTTAAAGTGATTAACACATTGTCTTCGTTGAATGTTTTATTAACTAGAAATACTAAATCTTTACATATACGACTTGATCCAAATTGTTTGTTTAAGTCTATGAACACATCGGTAAGAGATTTATAGAGACCACGGTTTATTAAATATCTTTCAAAGAAATATTCTCTGTCGGCTCTCTTGACAATCCTCATATCTGTGTTAATTTTTAATACGTTTTTAACATTCTCTACACTTCTAAATATTACAAACGCTGTATGTGAATCAGGCATATTCTCGATACGCGCATCCAATATCATTTCGCATAACCCTACTTCGTACATTTCTCGTTCGAGTTTTATGGGACTCAATAACTCTGTAGTAAAGTCTGATATTTTATTTTCCGGATATAGGTCCATAGAAGCCGATGACGGCAACGTTAAATGAAATGATTCTTCACTCTTCATGTTCACAAAGTAACAAAATATTATTATTATTACCAAAATTTATAAACGTGAGGAAACAAAAATACTCTATTACTTTTTATTCTTTGCCTCTTCGTTTTTTCGTGTTTTTTTTTCATTTTTTACTCGACTAATTTAATTAGCCTATTAAAAAATAAGAAATTATCATTTATAGAATCCTCCTTTTATTTTTTCACCATCTAAATCCTCTAGATAGTATAATTTTAACCTGTCTCTCGGGAATTCTCTGATGGTATCTACTTTAAAAACTTCTCTCGACCATCCAGCTTTTCATACCCTTTTCTGAAAATTTTCTCAAATCCTGGAATACTCTCACATAATCTCTCTACTTTTACCCCCTGTTTTATCTTTTATTTTCCCCATTGTGTTACTAGGCACAGAAGGTTTTGTCTTCACCATCTCTATAGGGGTATTCTTAAGTGTTCTATGATAAGACCGATTATAGGAGTAAGCCAGGTCTTGTAGTATATCGAAATATTTAAATGTATTCATCTTCGTGAAATACCTATGCATTCTTTCTTTTATAGTTCTTTGTACTCTTTCAACTATAGCAGCTTTATTAACTGAAAATGTGTTGTAGTACCCTATGTCATACTCAGTAACTATTTCTTGAAACTCTTTGCCTAAAAATTCTGTACCTTTATCTGTCCATATCATTTGGGGATATCTGCCATCTTCATTTATAATTTCTCTTACTACACCAGCAACAGTTTTTGACTTTTTATCCTTTAAAGCCCTTAACCATAAGTATCTGGAATATACATCTATCACAAAAAGAATGTATTGATACCCCTCATTGTAAGATTTATATTTTATCATATCTGTCAAATCTAACTGCCATACGTTATCTAAATGGAGGGCTATGGTTTTCCGTGTTGGAAATTTTTTTCGTATAGGTTTATGAAGGGTAAAAGCATCCTCGCTTCTAAAATATTTTTTTCAATTTTTTTTATTATTTTAATTTAATTATTTTTATTATTATAACAATTCCTTCTCGTAATTTTTATCTGTTCACCTTGCGGATATATAAACTCAATAGGTTGATGAGGAAAAGATCGCTCTGTTGCCATCTGTCGGTTTGATTGAAGTTGTTCGGTTCTGTTGATTGGTTGTTATTGTTTGTTGGCTGTTGTAGAGGTAGGTTCCTGTATTTATATTTCATCTTCTCATAATCGCTGTAGGGTAAAACCACTACCTTCTCATTGAGCAAGCCACTTGGTTATCAAAGGGGCTATGACGGAAAAGAGTAAAGGTAGGAACACACCTCCGCCTTTTTGTAATAGTTTCTTTTTATTTTTAAGTTTTCTTACGTTACCAGCAAGTTTTTTAATGATGTTTCTATGACGACGAAGCTTTATTTCCTTTTAGAAAATTTAGATATACTTCAGCTATACATTGTACAAATTTTTCATCTTCACAGATCAGCTTACGTTTTTCAGAAGGTTTCAGGTTTTTAAATTTTCTCATAAGAGGTAAATAATCTGCTACTAGAGTACTCATTATTCAGGTATGTATACTGTCTCAATCTCGTTAGGTAAGATATTTGTACGCAGCAACACTCTATGCGTGTTCTTAGGGTGAAGCTCGCAGAGTAAATAACCGTGAGGTATAGATGTAACTTCTTTATATACTTTTAGGAACTCTTTACGCTGAGTAGGGAACATTTGGGTAGCACAGCAAACATTGAACTTGACTCAAATCCCTTCTTTGCCGAACAAGATTTAATATTGGGTGTGTTATTTTTAAGACACATCACGTCATATACTTATTGATGAAAGATGTTCTGCGTTTATAAAAATACAGTGATGTTTACATGATAATGAGAGTAAACTGTAAAGGTTTCTGCTATATCCTCATTCAATTTATGCATCAAATCGTCAAGGATTATAATTTTATGACCTGGTAAACATTGAAGAGCTTTTATATCATATAAACCTTCGTGAAATTGAATTACATCTTTGTAATCATTAAACTTTTCTTGGTAAACACTGTAGCACCAAATGATTTTAACAGGCTTTTGTTTCAAAAATCCTTGACCTCTTTTAAAATGTCTAATAAACAGAAGGTTTTTTCCCAGCATCGTGTAGGTCCAGAACACAAGACATGTAGGCAGGAAGCGCGAACATAAATTTACCACGTCCATTCGGTTGACACCCGAACACTAAATGAATAGAAAAGGTTGCACTTTGTTATAAATGGTATCAAAAGATCAATAATCATAATAGGTAGGAGGATGGAGGGGAAGAGTTAGCTCTCATGGGTGGACGGCTTAAGGATCTATAAAACATGAAAATTTTTCTAAAAAATATGACTTGAATCAATAGATCAAAATGGATAATAGATCATATAGATAATAAGATCATGGAAGGGTTAGGGAGGGTAGTTTGCTTTACTGATTTAAACTGATTTTTGTTTTTGGGTATATAAAACAACAATTTTAGTAAAAAAAATTGACTTGAATCAATAGATATCAATAAATCAATAAATCAATAGATCATGGAAGAGTAGGAGGGTGGCTGGATGGCAGTTTGATTTACTTAATTTACTGATTTACTGCTTTAGGGTATGTAAACATAAAATTTTAATAAAAAATATGAACTTGAATCAATAGAGCAATAGATCAATGGATCATGGAAGGTAGGAAAGTGGTGGGGAGGGCAGTTTAATTTACTGATTTACCTGTTTTAGGGTTGTAAAAACATAACAAGTTTATAAAAAAATATGCTTGAATCAATAATCGAAATAGATCGATAGATCCAATAGATCATGGATTGGTAGGAGGGCATTTGATTTACTGATTTACTGATTAACTGCTTTAGGGTATGAAAATTAACATATTTTTTAAAAAAAAATAAATAACTTGAAATCAATAGATCAATAGATCAATAGAATACCATGGATGGGTAGGAGGGTGGATTGATTTACTGATTTACAGATTTACTGCTTTAGTGTATGTAAAACATAACAGTTGTAAATAAAAAATATGACTTGAATCAGTAGATCAATAGATCAATAGATTAATAGATCATGATTGGGGTAGGAGGGCAAGTTTGTTTACTGATTTACTGTTTTTAGGGTATGTAAAAACATAAACCAATTTTAATAAAAAATATGACTTGAATCAATAGATGAATAGATTTGAATCAATAGATCATGGATAGGTGGAGGGTGGTGGGGAGGGCAGTTTGATTTACTGATTTACCTGCTTTAAGGTATGTAAAACATAAACAATTTTAAAGTAAAATATGAACTTGAATCAGTAATCAATAGATCAAGAGATTTAATAGATCATTGATGGGTAGGAGGAATTTGATTTACTGATTTACTGTTTAGGGTATGTAAATATACAATTTTAATAAAAAATAATGAACTTGAATCAATAGATCCATAGATCAATAGATCAATAATCATCCATAAAATGAAAGGTGGTTTTGATTACTGATTTATTGATTTAATGCTTTAGGTATTAAACTCATAAAAATTTTAATAAAAAATATACTTGTAATCAAGATCAATAGATCATGGATGGGTAGGAGGGCAGTTTGATTTACTGATTTACTGCTTTAGGGTATGTAAAACATAACAATTTAATAAAAAAAATGACTTGAATCAATAGATCAATAGGAGGGTTGGGTAGGAGGGTGGTGGGGAGGGTTGTTTGATTTACTGATTTACTGATTTACTGCTTTAGGGTATGTAAAACATAACAATTTTAATAAAAAAAATATGACTTGAATCAATAGATCAATAGGTCAATAGATCATGGATAGGTAGGAGGGTGGTAAGGAGGGCAGTTTAATCTACTGATTTACTGATTTACTGCTTTAGGGTATGAAACAACAATTTTAATAAAAAACAATGATTTGAATCATAGATCAATGATCATAGATCAATAGATCAATAGTCAATGGATGGGTGAGGGTGGTTTGAATTTCCTAATTTACTGATTTACTGCTTTAGGGTATGCAAAAACGTAAAATTTTTGTTATACACGAAAAGCGTAAAACCTTTTAGTAACAAATTATATTTTTTAAAGAAAATAAATTAAAATAAATAATAAAAATTTGAAAATAAATTAAAAAAATTAAGTTAAAAACAAAAGAGCAGTAAAAGCTAAAAAATTATAAATTTTATTTAAGAAAAAAGAACAACATTTGGCGTTCTCCCCGAGGATCTTCGCCTGCAGGGGTGGCGCTTGCCGCGTGCACGCTCCGTTTCGCGCCTGATCGCCCCTGGCGGGGTACGCGCCGGCGAGCATACGCGCCGGCCCAGAGGCCTGTTGACGTAACCCGCCTCGCAGGGGGAGCCTCAAACAAACCCATATTCGAAATCTATCGATCTTTATAAACTATACTTTTGACACCAATATTGTATTATTATAACAAATATTTACTAACTCGGCACCGCACCGGAGCTCAAACTATGCAGATTCAGACTCCTTTCTCCTTCTTCTATAAACACTATACCAAATTCAGCCTTCCCTATTCTAAAGGTATTCCAAACCTTTTCTCTGAGGACGCCCCTTTTAGGGGATCCTGACAGCCCTTTGCGACCTTAATAACCGTCATTTTCGAGTCTAGAGGTCAATAACATATTTAAAAGATGCTAATAATTGTAATTATTATACAAATATTTACTAACCGCACCAACAACCGGGGCCGTGCACCGGTGCCGATGCCCCTCACCTCTGATTCCGATCCCGACACTTTCCAGAAATCCGACTTACGAATCTCCGTCTGGCAATTTCGGCCTTCCCTACGAATCCTATTTTTAGGGGGGCTGCGTCCCCCTTATAGGGGACGCATGGGGTACGTAGCTTCGTTTTACGAGAGGTTACGTCATCACCCAGCGCACCCCCTAATTTTAGCCCTAACAGATAATACGAAAAGCCTAACCATGATATATATATATATTATATATAATATATATATATATATATATATATATATATATATATATATATATTATATATAGTATATATATAATATATAATATCTATATATATATATTATATATATATATAATATTATAGTATTATATATATAATATATTATATATATACATGAATATAATAAAATAAATAATCATACATAATAAAATAATAAATAATAATAATAATAATAATAAATAATAATAATAATAATAATAATAATGATAATATATAATAATAATAATAATAATACAATGAATAATAAATAATAAATATAATATAATAATAATAATAATAATAATAAATTAATAATAATGTATAATATAATAATAATAATAAAATAATAATAATAATAATTAATAATAATAATAATATAATATAATAATAATCATAATATAAAATAATAATAATGAATAAATAATAGATATAATAATAATAATAATAATAATAATAATCTAATAATAATAACAATAATAAGTAATAAATATAAATATTAGATAATATTAATAAATAATATAATATTATAATAATAAATAAAATAATAATAATAATAATAAATATAATCATAATAATAAAATAATAATAATAATAATAATAATAATAAAAAATAATAATAATAATAATAATAATAATATAATCAATAGTAATAATAATATAATAATAATATGGATAATAATAATAAAAATTAATATTAATAATAATTAAAATATATAATAATAAGTAATAATAATAATAATATAATAATAAAATAATAATAAAATATAATAATAATAATAAATAATGATATAATAGATAATAAATAATAATAATAATAATAATAATGAAATAATGAATAATAATAATATATAATAATCAATAATAATAATTAATAATATAATAATAATAATAAGTAATAATAATAATAATAAATAAATAAATAATAAATTGATAAATAAAGAATAAAGAAAATTGATAACATAAAATAAATAATAATAATGAATAATTATAATAATATAATAATAATAATAAATAATAATGAATAATAATATAATAATAATAATAATGAATAAAATAATAGTAAAATAATAATAATAATAATAATAATAATAAATCAATAATATAATAATAATAAATAATAATAATATAATGATAAAATAATAATATAATAATAATTCAGAATGCAGATCGAAAATGTTTATTTCAAGATAAGAAAATTCATTTTTTACAAATTACAAATTTAGTCAGTTTAAGTTATATCCATTAATTATAATAACCAAAATTAATTTCCCTAGTATCTGAAAATGGGTCTACTACCCCATTGCAGACACAATGTCATGTCCTTTGAGACCGAAATATGGTTAATAAAAATAAGTTTAAAAATGGTTATAATAAACAATAATAATACTAGCTCCTACTATCACTACTGACTACTATATAATAATAATAATTGATAATAATAATAAGTATAATAATAATAATAATCCCATAATAAATATAATAAAATAATAATAATAATAATATATCAATAATAATATAATAATAATAATAATAATAATAATAAATATAATAATATAATCATAACAATAATAATAATAATAAAATAAAAAAATAATAATAATAATAATAATAATAATAATAATAATAATAATAATACTAATAATAATAATAAAATAATAATATAATAATAATAATTAATAATAATAATAATAATATAATGATATATAATAATATATAATATAATAACAATAATAACTAATAATAATAATAATGAATATAATAATATAATACTTATAATAAAATGATTTTTATAAATAAAAATTATAGTTAATAAATAATAATATAATAATAATAATAATATATAATATAATAATAATAACTTAACTAATATATAATAATAATAATAATAATAATAATAATAAATAATATAATAATATATATAATAAAAAATAACATAAATAATAATAATAATAATAATAATAATAATATAATATAATTAATATATAATATAATAATAATAATAATAATATAATAATAATATTAATAATAATAATAATTATACTGAATACTAATAATATAATCATACATATAATAATATAATAATATAATAATAATAAATAATAGAAATAATAATAACAGCACTAATAGATAGTAATAATAATAATAACCATATTAATAATAATAATGATAATTAAGTAAATGATATAATAATAATAATAATAATATATAATAATAATATATATAATAATAATAATAACTGATAATAATAACAATTAATATAATAATAATAATAATAATAATAATAAATAATAATAATGAATTAATAATAATAGATAATAATTAATAATAATAATAATAATAATAAAATAATAATATAATAATAATAATAATAATAATATAATAATAATGATAATAATATAATAATAATAATAAATAATAATAATACTAATAATAATATAATATCAATAATAATAGTATAAATGGTAGCATGCTAGATGTTTACGTAGGTTCCAATCCTGTAATTTCGCTCGCAATTTACCAGGAAATGGGTGTCTTGCGTTTTTTTAATTTTTTTAGTTAGTTACCTCTAAAAATTATTTATCGTAGAAAATGGAATTTAAGGGAGACTAAGCTATAAAAAATAATAAAAAAATTATATTGTACAATTTAAAAATTAACGTAAAGAAATCTTAATAAATATTTGATTGCTACGCCGCCTTGCTTTGGTTTGAATGAAAAATTTTGCCTAGCAAGAAGTCACATGCATTGTTATGGATAATTTTTTGTATCTCTTTGAGGTGATATTTTAGCAAGTCTTTAAACTGCAATTTCTTTAGTCTTTTGAATAATGGTTGTGTATGGCTGTAAAATCTCTTGTATTGCTAATGAGGCGAATAAATCGCTTCTGTGTTACTATAACAGGGTGAATTACTGAGTTACTCGTGGTACCGTAGATAGGAAGTACAGTAAGTAAGTGAGGGTGTTTAAGTGAATAGTATATTTCCTAAGAATGTAAAGTGGTACAAAATTTCTTAATTTTATTAGCATATACAGGTTATCTCGACAGTCTGCTAACTAGGTTGTTAATATGCTCTTTAAATGTAGTTTATTATCGATTGTTAATCCAAGTACTTTAGCAATTTGCAGCCCTTATTTCAGTTCTACTTGGTTTAATGAGTAATATTTAATCGTTCAATTGGTTTGTTGCTAAAAATTATGTAGGATGTTTTATTTAAATTTAAAGATAGCTTATTAGCATCTATCCATTTCATTATTTTTGTTAATGTGTCTGTTGCTTTACGGGATAGAGACTCGGCATTTTTGTCATTTATTAAAATGGAGGTATCGTCAGCAAAAGAGACTGAAAAAGTTTCATGAGAGTTGAACAGATCATTTGTATATAGAGTAAATAAAAACGGTCCAAGAATTGAACCCTGGGGTACGCCGGTTGATGTTTGAAGTGTGGCTGAATTAGTTTTCATTAGTTTTACGTATTCGGAGATCTCTACTTTAAGTAGCTTTTAAACCATTGTAAGTTTGTCCCATCCCCATTTTGTTCATTTTACTTAATAGTATGTCATGAATCAAATCATGTCAAAGCTTTTGTTGAAATCTATATAATATATGCAGGGAGAGTCTTTATTTTCTATTCTTCTTGTAGTTTTTTGGTTAAGAAATGAGGGCATCAGCACGTTGAACGTCCTTTTCTCAATCTCAAATTGTGAATCATTAAGAATATTCGTTTGATATAAATATTTGTTTAACTGGATTGAAAACTATTTCTCAATATTTTAAAATAATCGTGTTTTTGTGATAGCTTATGGTCTGTAATTTTTGCCTAGGCAAAGGTCTCCTTTTTAGGTATAGGGATCACTTTTGCTGTCTTCAATATATTTGGAAAAATTCTGTCAAAGAATGATTCATTGAACAAGTTTTTAAAGGGCTGGCTATTATGTCGGCAGCGAGTTTGAGGATTGATTGGGGATAGAATGGACATCACATTTTTTGTTTTTAATCCGGGATTACTTTTTATTTTAGCCTCCGGACAGTGATGTGGGAATAGAAGGAAAAATTATACTCGGTAGTTTGGGAAGAAAATGTTCATATGATGGTTTGACATAGGGGGGCTTGTCTCTCAATGATTGTTGCTTACCGACGTTTTACCAGAAGTATTCGTTTTAGTCCGTCTGCGATCTCTATTTTGTGGATTGTTAACTGGATTGTTTAAATTCGTTCTTTTATACATAGTGAGTTTTTTTTTTGTTATTGTTGATTAATTTATTGATTAAACCCCAAGTGGCCTTCGAGTCTTTGTTGCAATCCTGGAATTTGTTAGAGTAGTGTTTTCTCTTTGCTTTCTTAAGAACTGCTTTTAATTGTTTATCATATGTGTTATACACTTGGATTACCATAAAAGATGGAAAAGCCGGTAAAGTTTCGGTAGAAGTTAATCTATGGTTGGTTTTCAGAGTTAACAGATTGTGTTTTAGCATGGGTTATGAATTCTTTAATGCACAAGTTTTTTTGTTCGTTTTTAATAGAGGAAGTGAATTCGTCGTAGCATTAGTTTAGATATGTTTAGCGACGAGTTGATTTTTGCGTGCGAACCATGTTCTCGGCTGTATGAGTGAAATGAAAAGTCATTTCATTATCTTTGTTTATGTATGTCGAGCCTTTGAGTTCAGTACATCTAGCTGTATTTTATTGGTGGAGTGAAATTTTTGAGATTGTTTATTAATAGCCGAATTTTTGGGGGCAGGACAATGGAAGATGATTCAGACATATCACTTTTTATTACGAAGGTTTTAACGTTCAGTTGTGCTTGCTCAGAGATGATCTATTGAAAGGACGGCATTCTATTCGACGTTGTTGTGGATGTGTTGTGCGTTAGTGTAATTGACGAAACCGTTTGATAACATTAAGTTTGAGAGAGAGTTTGCCTGATTTGTAATGTTCTCGTTGGAGAGATCAATGTTGAAATCACCCGCAATTATTACTTTAGAGTTAAGAAAGTGTGTTTTGATAATGTTCTTAAGGGCATTTAT
The DNA here is from genome assembly GCA_015478945.1 of Trachelipus rathkii. Lineage (NCBI taxonomy): Eukaryota > Metazoa > Arthropoda > Malacostraca > Isopoda > Trachelipodidae > Trachelipus > Trachelipus rathkii. The sequence goes on from JABUQX010098646.1 coordinate 42,011, forward strand.
GAATTCTGTTGTAGATGAATTTGGGGGTCTATAAACTCCCATTACAATTATTTTATTCGATTTTATTTTTACGCTAGTTGCTAGTGCCTCTATGTGTGAGTTGACAGTTGAAATTATTACTTCATGGGATGTATAAATGCCATTTTTTAAGTAAAGTGAAACTCCTCCACCCCGTTTGTTAGATCGAAATGCATGTGTTTCAGTATATCCAGGGATCGGATATAACCCGTTGTTATGTTCATTCAGAAATGTTTCGGTTAGTACTATGCAGTCAATTATGATATTTTGGTAACTTAGATAGTCCAGAAAAGTGTTGTGATGTTGCTTAAGGCTTCTGATGTTGTGGTGGAGAAGAGAGAAGTGGCTCAGTTCAGGTGTCTTTTGATGTTTCAATATGTCCGGATAGATATATTCAGAGGCTACTGGAATTATGTTTGAGAGTGAAACATCAGAGTGGCTTTCCGTGAACATGGTATATCCGTAACAATAC
>JABUQX010098647.1:2500-20000 GCA_015478945.1 Trachelipus rathkii
AAACTTGAAGCATCAGAGAAATGCCCAACACTAGACAATTTCAGCAGGATTTTGAAGATGTGTAAGGCCATCTGAATCGTAAGTCCTTTAGTTAAAATACTTGAAGCCATTAGAGAAAATGCAACATTAGAATTTCAAGCAGATTTTTGAAGAATGTGTAAGCGTATCTTCTGAATCTGAGCTGAGTATTGAAATGCTGTACCAAAAATTAAAAAATTCCAAAAATAAAGACCCAGCATTCCTACTTCCAACCCCACAGATTTATTATGCACATCCATTTTTTTTAGCGCATTTTTGGATGAATTTAATATCAACATTGAGGAGAGAGGTTTTAATGATAAAGAAATTATAATTTCCCTGAATTTTGGTCATACCGACATGTGTTAATGTGCCATATGAGAAGATAAAAGATTGTGTAGCATTTATAAGGAAGATCTCGAAAGCCCATTAAAGATTTAGTAAAAGCAGAAATGGGATTTATGGAAGTTTGAATGGCATCACAGCACAGATCGCCCAAAAACAGCAATAGACGGACTAGTTTCTTGTTCGCAAGTCACAATTCCAAATATTTACATTTTGTTGCAAATAAATTTTACCCGTGTTTACTGCTTCAGTAGGAAGAAGCTTTTCAACATTTAAGACTTCTAAAAACCTACTTGAGAAATACTTTTGGAGATGAAAGACTTACTGGACTTGCCGTCCTCTACATACATCGACGTAATATTGACATAAAAACTGAAATGTTATCTATTACCTGTTCTCACTCTCATGCCCTGCAATTAAATTTAACAATTTAGATATGATGATTTTAGCATTTATTAAACTATTCCCATTTTTTCTTAGAAATTTAAATATTTGACCCTTCCACTTTATATATATATATATTATTAATATAGTATATATATATATATATATATATAATATTATATATATATATATATATTTATATATATCATATAGTATATATAGTATATATATAGTATATATATATAAAAGAAACGATTTTTGTCTGGCCCCCCCGAAAAACATTCCTGGATACGCACTGTAATTATATATATTATCTATTATATATATATATATATATAATATAATTATATCTATATTATATATATTTATATTATATATATATATATATATATATATCTATATATTATATATATATATATATATTAATATTAATATATATATATATAATATAGGACGGATAATATTAGTTTCTCGCTTTTTCTATAAATCTTCTTTATATTTTAATAGATTGTTTGTCAAAAGAATTGTCTATACAACTTCCGACATCCTTCCACCTTGAACACAATTTATCTAAACTATTCCACAATATATATATATATATATATGTAGATCTATATTATATATATTATATATATATATATATATATATTATATCATAATATATATATATAATATATATATATATATATAGAGAGAGAAGAGAGAGAGAGAGAGAAGAGATTTATATTAAAGGGGTGTATCCTGGTCTCACAGGTATAGGAGTGCTGTACATCGAGGTTACTGTTAAACACTTCTGAGGCCTGTTGTGTGTATGTGACTCCTTCAATTCGTTATGTTAGAACAAGTTAATTTTATAATATATATATATATATAATATATATATATATAATATATAGTATATATATATTATAAGATATATATATATATATATATATATATATATATATATATATATATATATATAGTATTTAGCAATTATGAGGTATTCATTACTTTTAACCATTACACACATTTTTTTTATTTCAAAAAAAAAAAAAAATAATAATAATTATAATAATAATAATAATAATTATAATAATAATAATTAATAATAATAATAATAATAATATAAAATAATAATAAATAATAATAATAATAATATAATAATAATAATAATAATAATAATAACTACAATAACAATAACAATAATAATAATAATAATAATAAGAATAATAATAATATAATAATAATAATATAATAATATATAATAAATAATGAATAATAAATAATAATATAATATAATAATAATACATTTGTGATAAAGTTTAAAATAAATGTATAAAGAATATAATGATAATAATTTCGAAATGGATTTGAGAAAGAGAAAATCACATGATGAATGACGCAAACCTTTTAAATTATTTATTACCTTGGACATTAAAGATTATATAGCTCTTATTAGTACTTTGTAATGATATATATATGATAGTATTATATATATATATATATATATACTATTATTATTATATATATATATATATATATATATATATATATATATTAATATATACTATATTTATATTTATATATATATATATATAGGAGGTCGCTATTAACATGAAAATAATTGAACAGGCTGCTTGCGACAGTGTTGAGGTGCAAAGGTTCAGATGTTTAACCTTAGCCTTTAGCCTTTTGGTCTTTGTGAGTCAGTCGCCCAAGTGAATTAAAGTTTTGTACAAAAGAGTTCGGGCTAAAAGATTTTTTGTCATGTCGTGTTGCCTCTACAATTTCGCATGGTTCCAAATTTGAACAACGAGTGGAAGAAAGTATCATTTTTAGAACAAAAAGAAAAAAAAAAAACGAAGAAAATCACCAACCAATATTTTTCAAATGCTTCGTGAGACCTGTGAAGACGAAGTCGTGTATTGAATTCAGATTTTTTTGAGTTGCATTAGCTATGTTGGCAAATTGTACTTACGGATATTCTAATTACTATCTAGGAAATTGCAGAGATCGTTGACAGTACATTTGGAGTAACTGCTAGAAATTATGATGACCTAGCTTTTATCTCAAGGTTTTCATTAATGGCTTTACGACTACGACTTATATTATATATCATCATCATCAAGCAGCAATCGTCACAGTTTTTGAGGGTGTTCATCGCCCAAAACAAATTATGTGGCCCGAACCGCAAATTGGCTTCTTCACCACAACAGTGCTTCCGTTCGTGCATTTAGAAAGTAAAAAATTTCCTTGATCAACAATATGCCGGCCATCCCGTTTCCTCATCTCACAACAGATTTATATTTATATTAACATCCTTTGCGTTAAGAATGGACGAATCTAACCCTAGCAACACGAACCTGTATTCCTGCAGACATTATTAAAAACCTTATATTCAAATTAGGAAGTTTCGTCTTTCGATGAGAGAATTTAGAGCCAAACAATATTTGCATAATTTTTATTACGAAAAACATTCTTTTTAAATTGACAGACTTTCACTTATTTTCTTTCCTTGGGTCGAAACTTCCTAATCGTAATTGTACATACAGCAATGCCCTGCACGCAACAATGTGAAGCTGGATACCATTTTTCATGCGACCTTTGTGGATAATTTATTAAACGCAATCTCCATGCTCACACATCACTCCATACATAACACACACAACACAAATAAGAACTACTCTATATAGTAAAAAAAAGATTGCATTGCCACTTCATTCATGGTTTTTAATTCCTCGGGAAATATAAAGAAATTAAAAGTTCTCATCTTTGAGAGTTAAAGCAAACAAACAATTTCATATTAATTATTTGAAAGCTTTCGTTAATCTTCTATTCAACCTTCAAGATAAAAAAAAAGAAAGACAAAAATACTTTACTACTCTTTTGATCTTTTACTTCTCTCTTTTAAGTGAAATCAACTCTTTAAATAATTCAAGGAAAGGCTTATATTAACACCATCTGCTTTCCAAACGAAAGATTCTCTCCTATTTGTCTGTTTTTTTTTGTTTTTTTTTTCAAACGAAAACTCTTCATCTTAGATCTGGTATTTATTCCACATTTTTAAAGTTTTCCAAGTCCAGAATACTCTTGATTTTTTTTAAAGAATACATGACAGCAGGAAACGAATTTACATTGTTGATAGCAATGTATTTTCATAAGATCTTTCTTCCATATTATTTATAGGTCAAATAAGAACACTTTTCAGCCAGAATATTACATTATATTTTAAGGATATTTTATTGAATTCCATATGGAACGATTATTTCAATTTTCAGTATTATTTATTTTTATTAATTCATTTTTTTTTTATAATGAAATTTAAAAGCAAAAAGAAGTTACTATAACTAGTGTAACATCATTCAATCTTTTGCGCATATATTATATATATATAATATATATATATATATATAATGTATATATATTATATAATATATATATATATATATATATATATTATATATATTATATATTATATTATATATATATATATATCATATAGTTATATTATATATATATTATATATATATATATATATATATATATATATATTATATAGATATATTTATATATTATAAATAGTATATATATATATATATACTATATATTTATATATATCATATAGATATATAAATATATAAATATATACTATATATATGATATATATAGATATATATAGTATCTATATATATATATATATATATATACTAGGTAATATATTATATATATATATATATATATATGCATATAAATATATAAATATATAAATATATAATATAATTCTATTATATATATATATATATTTAGTATATATATATATATATATTATATATATATAGTATATAATTTGTTATATATATTATATATATATATATATATATATAATATATATATTATATATAGTATATATATATATATATAATATATATATATATTAATATATATAATGTATATATATATATATGTATATATATATAATTATATATATATATATATATATACTAATATATATATATACTATATTATTATATATATATATAATTATATATATATATATATATGATTTTATATTATATATTTTATCATTATAATTTTATATATAGTATATTTATATATATATATATATATATATTATATATATATATTAGTATATTAGTATATATATATATATATATATATATTATATTATATAATATACTATATAATATATATATAATATATAGTACTATAAGAACTAGATTTTACAACTCCCTTTAAATAACTGATTTTTTTACCTTTCTCTACAAAGCAAACAACAATTCAATAAAAAACAAATTCTAAAAGCATTGAAATAATTCATCCCACATGACCACCCCAAACAATTTAATCCCAAGGTTTCACTAGAAATCGTTACTTTCATTAAACAAACAAACAAACTTCCTCAGATAAAACAAGACTACCTAATCAAGACCAATTAAACCAAATCATAGACCTAAACAATAGAATAAAACAATGTAATCAAATTAAATCAGAAAAAGAATTGACAAAAGTATACCTAAACCACATGATCAAAAATATTCCGTACAATGTAAATAATCCACACATTCAACTCTCCCCAACCAACGAATCCATTTGTAAGCAAAATAACAAAATTCCCAGCACATAAAAACCAATGCAATATTCTTATGTCACAATATTCAACAATTAGTCACAAACCCACAAACCCCACTAATTAATTAAACGGTTTTAAAGGTAGAAAATCAATCAAGAGGACACCCATTCACTCCTACCTTTTAGTATTTAACATTATTAAAAACTTTTAAAAACTCACAATCAGTAGGACCCGACCATATATTTAATATTGACCTCAAACGGCTAGGAACCAATGCTTTAGCAGCCCTAGCAAAAATTTTTAACGTTGCCTAACAATCAAATAATCTACCACATTTGAAATATAATACCAATATATAAAACAAACAAACAAACAAAACACACAATAATTCATATTCGTACAGACCTATATCATTACTTTCTACTATAAATTAATTGAAGAAATTAAACTCCATAGAAATTTCCCCCCCCCCCCTTATCCCTCTATCAGACTCGCAACATGGTTTTTGACAAAAACACTCTACTACCACACTCCTAACTGATCTAACCCTCAGATTCTCACGGATTTTAACCAAACTCACCCCCTCAATGTACTCTATTTGTAGCAATAGATATTAACAAAAAGCATTCGACACAGTCCCCTCTCCCTAGTCACCTTTTAATAGAAAAAGTTTAAACACAGAAATAACCATCAAAGACAAAAAAAAATAATATCAAATTTCCTATCCTATCTCACAGCTAGTCATCCAAGGGCACCATTCTTCCCCTTTATACAAATTATTTAATTTAGTCCTCCAGGGATCCATTGAAAACATATATAAGGATACCAATATATTAGGGTGCTAAATATATGTTTACTAATTTGGCCCGTACCGGCACGGACACCTACAATGACTTATTTCCTCTGGCATATGAAACTTCCTCGGTTACTCACTCTGTGCTTTTCTTCTGACTCTATCTCCATCACCGGATCCGGCTACGGCCCATATGCTCCGTCATATGAGACTTCCTCAATCTTTCTTATTTTTCCTTCCTCAATCTTCCTTCCTCCATCTTCTCTGTCACACACTCTGTGCTTTTCTTCTTTTTCAGTAGGAACCCCCCCTCAAGGGGGGGGGGGGTCCTTAGACTCCATTGAGAATACTGAAATTATGTTATTCATATTCTACGTCATTGAAAACATATATAAGGATACCAATATTATGCTGCTAAGTACATGTTTACTAACTCGGCACTGCACCGGCTCTACACAGATGCTGGTACCAATACCTACAATAATTCATTTGCTCCCACATATGAGACTTCTTTTTCCTTTTTCTTTCTCCTTCCTCCATCGTACTTTGTGCTTTTTTTTTCAGTTAGGGTCCCCTCCAGGGGGGGGGGTTCCCAAACTCATTTGAGGGTTCTGAATCCCTCAAAATCGGAATCTACGTCATTTAAAGCATATATAAGGACCCTAATATTAGGGTGTTAAGTACATGTTTACTATCGTTGTACTGCACCGCACCGTATCGACTCATTCGCAATGGAACTTAAGGTAACATCAGTATTTCCTCATACCTCTTCTATGCAACATTAAATTTCATCTATCTATGATCATTTCCAAATTTTGGGGCACAGTCCCATCATATATTGGTCGTAGCGGTTCAGAAACTCTGGATAAGGAAAATGACACCAGCCTCTGTCAGGATGGCAGTTTGTAGAGAATACGATATTATAAGATGTTGCGCCTCAAATATCGAACCATCGAAACTGCAACAGCAAATGGTGACGATATCTGAAATAAAGATGACTGTAAATGAATAAAAGATGCAACTGAAGATGAGTATAGATTGATTTAAAGATTATAGTATATATATATATATATATAACTATATATATTATATTTATAATATACTATATATATAGTATATATATAGTATATATATATATAATATATATAATATAACATATAATACTATATATAAATATATATATATATATATATAATATATATATAAATATTATATATATAATATATATATAATTATATATTATTATATTATATATATTATTATATATATATATATTATATAATATAGTATATATATATATATATATAAGGGTATGTATTATATATATCTATATATATATATATATATATATATAAAATATATTATAACTAATATATATATTAATATATATATTATATATATACTATATATATATAGTATATATATATATATATATATTGATGATAAAGTCCCTTGAGGTATATTTTTCAAATGGAAGTAAAAATAGTGTGTATTAATAATAACTTAATTAAAATCACAGAATAAAAGAGGATGCCGAGCTTTCGTGATCCATACTCGATTCACATTTTCAAGGACTGAAGAACAAAGAATTGGTGTTGATCTGAATTTAGCTACTCCATTCCATCTTCATTTCTGGCAACTTGGTAGTTTTTCAAAAAATCTTTTCAACGATGACGTTCTGTTTTTTAAGTCTTATCGATCAAGTTCACAAGCGCTTTTGATTCCTTCAAATATTTGTTTGTAGTTAGGTCGATTGTAGTTTCTCCCTTTTGTAGATTGAAGTTTGGGCTGTTTTTAATAAGGAACGACTCTATTAATTTTCTTCTGGCTGTGTTTTGTATATTTTTGACAATGACTGGTGAATTTATATCAATAGTGTGGTTAAAATTTTGCCTATGACGTACTAATGATGAATGTTGTTTATCGTAGTCTAGATAATATTTATGTTGATCGAACCTGATTTTAAAGTTATTAGTTTCTCCTATGTAATTTTTTTCACAGTTCTTGCATTTTATTTTGTATATTCCGAAATTTTTAACTTGATTGATATTATTAGGTTTTAGTGAATATTTAAGTATTATATTATTTGATTTAACAGTCTGTATTGTATTCGGTAGATATTCCTTGATAACTCTTTTTGGTATATTGGGAATTGGTAGTATATTTTTGAATTGGTTTTTGGTAGGGTTTAATTTTAGAAATTTAGCTTTTGCATTTCGTAACGATTTGTTTATGATACCATCAGGATATTTTAATCTACGGAAGTTATTTTTAATAGTTTTAATTTCTTTGTCCAGGTTATTCGGGCTGCAGATTTTGTAGGCTCTAAGAAACAGGTTGCTCAAGACAGCTGATTTTATGGATATATCATGACTCGAGAACCAATGGATGTAAGATGGATTTGCTGTAGGTTTTCTATAAATATCAAAACTTGGAGGTTGATCTATATTCCAGGTTATTAGTACATCTAAAAAGTTTATTTTATTATTTATTGCTTTTTCAATTGTGAATTTAATATCATTATGAAGATTATTAATAAAATTTAAGACTGTGTCGGTGTTTGTATTCCTCGGGATTAATGCAAAAATGTCATCGACATATCGTATCCAGATTATTGTAGGAAATTGTGGGAAAATATGATATTTTTCTAATAGCTCCATAAAAATGTTGCTGATAATTGGAGATAGTGATGAACCCATTGCTAGTCCAGAAATCTGCTTAAAATATTTGTCTTGAAAATTGAAGTAAGCATGTTGTAGAGTAAGGTTTATTAATTTTTTAATGGTATCAAAGCTAGGTTGTAGTTGGATATTTTGTTCATTTATATGTCGTTCCAGCAGTTCTAGGGTATAATCTACAGGTACCTTAGTGAATAACGACACAACGTCGAAACTCACCACTTCAAAGTTGGAAAAGTTTTCATTTTTGATTTTATCGATGAAATGTTCGGAGTTCTTTAAGTGGGAGGTAGAAATGTTTCCAAGGAATATCTTTAGTTTTGAAGCCAGCCATTTTGAAAGATTCTGGGTAACACAGTTTATGTTGGAAATTATTGGTCTAAGAGGAATGTTTTCTTTGTGTAGTTTTGGAATTGCATAAAATTTTGAAAGAGTAGGTAAATATGATGTAAATTTCTGGATTACGTAGCATTGAGAAACCATCAGAATAATAGAGACATCGTAATTACTAGATCTGATAAGGGCAGTAACATAGTTTTAATGAACTCGGAACAGTATTCAGAAAAGGCATACAACCTCTTAAATGATACTACTACTTATAGCAACTTAACCAATAATCCTCTTAAAAACTCACAACAGAAATTTAATAGTTCAATCAATAAGATAATACCTGCAGAAAAAGAACTAATCCAGAAATTTACATCATATTTACCTACTCTTTCAAAATTTTATGCAATTCCAAAACTACACAAAGAAAACATTCCTCTTAGACCAATAATTTCCAACATAAACTGTGTTACCCAGAATCTTTCAAAATGGCTGGCTTCAAAACTAAAGATATTTCTTGGAAACATTTCTACCTCCCACTTAAAGAACTCCGAACATTTCATCGATAAAATCAAAAATGAAAACTTTTCCAACTTTGAAGTGGTGAGTTTCGACGTTGTGTCGTTATTCACTAAGGTACCTGTAGATTATACCCTAGAACTGCTGGAACGACATATAAATGAACAAAATATCCAACTACAACCTAGCTTTGATACCATTAAAAAATTAATAAACCTTACTCTACAACATGCTTACTTCAATTTTCAAGACAAATATTTTAAGCAGATTTCTGGACTAGCAATGGGTTCATCACTATCTCCAATTATCAGCAACATTTTTATGGAGCTATTAGAAAAATATCATATTTTCCCACAATTTCCTACAATAATCTGGATACGATATGTCGATGACATTTTTGCATTAATCCCGAGGAATACAAACACCGACACAGTCTTAAATTTTATTAATAATCTTCATAATGATATTAAATTCACAATTGAAAAAGCAATAAATAATAAAATAAACTTTTTAGATGTACTAATAACCTGGAATATAGATCAACCTCCAAGTTTTGATATTTATAGAAAACCTACAGCAAATCCATCTTACATCCATTGGTTCTCGAGTCATGATATATCCATAAAATCAGCTGTCTTGAGCAACCTGTTTCTTAGAGCCTACAAAATCTGCAGCCCGAATAACCTGGACAAAGAAATTAAAACTATTAAAAATAACTTCCGTAGATTAAAATATCCTGATGGTATCATAAACAAATCTTTACGAAATGCAAAAGCTAAATTTCTAAAATTAAACCCTACCAAAAACCAATTCAAGAATATACTACCAATTCCCAATATACCAAAAAGAGTTATCAAGGAATATCTACCGAATACAATACAGACTGTTAAATCAAATAATATAATACTTAAATATTCACTAAAACCTAATAATATCAATCAAGTTAAAAATTTCGGAATATACAAAATAAAATGCAAGAACTGTGAAAAAAATTACATAGGAGAAACTAATAACTTTAAAATCAGGTTCGATCAACATAAATATTGTCTAGACCACGATAAACAACATTCATCATTAGTACGTCATAGGCAAAATTTTAACCACACTATTGATATAAATTCACCAGTCATTGTCACAAATATACAAAACACAGCCAGAAGAAAATTAATAGAGTCGTTCCTTATTAAAAACAGCCCAAACTTCAATCTACAAAAGGGAGAAACTACAATCGACCTAACTACAAACAAATATTTGAAGGAATCAAAAGCGCTTGTGAACTTGATCGATAAGACTTAAAAAACAGAACGTCATCGTTGAAAAGATTTTTTGAAAAACTACCAAGTTGCCAGAAATGAAGATGGAATGGAGTAGCTAAATTCAGATCAACACCAATTCTTTGTCCTTCAGTCCTTGAAAATGTGAATCGAGTATGGATCACGAAAGCTCGGCATCCTCTTTTATTCTGTTTCTGTGATTTTAATTAAGTTGTTATGTATTAATAAATATTTTTACTTCCATTTTTGAAAAATATTACCTCGGACTTTATCATCAATAAATAACAAACTACGAGCATTTGTAAGTATTTACGAGAAATCAGATTATTATATATTATATATATATATATATATATATATATATATATTATATATATATATATATATATATATATATATATATATATATATGAGATATATAAATATATATTATATATATTATATATATAGATATATATATATATATATATAATATTTTATATATATATATATATATATATATATATATATATATATCTATATTTAACGAAAGGAAACAATGGTCATTTCTTCTGAGCGCAAGGTTTACGAATTGGTGAATAACAGATCCCATAGAATATATATATACAAATAGGAAATTACTCATATGGTTGGGTCGCCAAGGGGATTAAGAGTTTCATTGTTATGCGAAATGTCCCTGGTTCAAATTTTAGGACTGTATGTAGATTTTTTTATATATATATAAATTAATTAAAGAAATATATTGACCTGGTGACGTCATACATTTACGCGGAAAAAGTATATTTGTTTGTCTGTATGTCTGTCCTGCGACAGGTGGCATGGCATGGGGCGAGCTGGTGGCGAGGTTCCACGCGCTGGAACCTAAGGGGTTGCTCCGATTGGGAAAATAACCCCGGAAAATAAAACCACACCCCTGTATACCTATATTTGAGTCCAAACACGACATATTTCCGACTTAATGCAACGAGCACCACTCTACACCTCAACGGTTGCTCCGACCAGCTCGACAATAGCGGGAATCGATTCGCAAACCTTCATTACATATTAATCGATATCTAACAACCCATAACAGCTAGAAAAATAGAAGTAAGCTAGAAATGCTAGAGTGGTGTTCCGCACCGCTCTGACACCTCAACGGTTGCTCCGATCCATTCAAAAATCAGGAGAATCGATTCAGCAACCTTCATTACATACTATTTGATACCTAACTCGGCCATAGAGCTAGAACAAGCTAGAAGTGCTAGAAAGGGGAGAGGGGAGGGAACGACAGACGAGGCGTGATAGAAATCTCATTTCAAATGTCATGTTTACTACTACTGAGACCACTACGAACAATGTCATCTTCATCAAGGTCAAATGTCATCTTCAAGGTCAAATGGCATCTGCAACAAGGTCAAATGGCATCTTCGTCAAGGTCAAATGTCGTTTTCATCCATATTAAATGTCATCTTCATCAAGGTCAAATGTCATCTTCATCAATGTCAGATGTCATCCTCATCAATGTCAAATGTCATCTTCATCAAGGTCAAATGTCATCTTCATCATTGTTAGATGTCATCCTCATCAAGGTCAAATGTCATCTTCATCAATGTCAGATGTCATCCTCATTAAGGTCAAATGTCACCTTCATTAAAGTTAGATGCTATCCTCATCAAGATCAAGTGTCATCTTCATCAAGGTCAAATGTCCTCTTCACAAAATTTAAATGCTATCTTCATCAGGGTCAGATGTCATCCTCATCAAGGTCAAGTGTCATCATCATCAAAGTCAAATATTCTCTTCATCAAATTTAAATGTCATCTTCATCAAGGTCATCGCAAAGGTGTTATAATTCATCTATCCTCTAAGGCAGATAACGAACATCTCAAATGAAGTTCACATCCGAACGGATGTGAAAACAGCTGAGCTTCGTCCTCTTTGAGTTATAAATATATATTATATATGTATAATATATATATTATATTATATATATATATATTATATTAATATATATATATATAAATATATATAGTATAATATATATATATATATATATATATATTATATTATATATTATATATATATAATTATATATTATATATATATATAATATATATATATATATATATTATACTATAATATATAATAATATTAATATATATATATATATATAATATATATTATATTATTATCATATATACTATATTATATATATATATATAGTATATATATATATCTATTATAATCAATCTCAATTTCCTATGCAAAATGGTAACATACAATAATACAATTTCCAACATATTTACATCTCGTAATAGGGTATTGATTGCTAGTCCTAACTATAGCGACAGTAGAAGGTTTGGAATAAACCTGGAACGTTAATTTAATATATATATATATATTATTATATATATATATTATATATATATATATATATATATATATATATAATATGATAATATATATATATATAATATATATATATATATATATAACGTGAAAGCTGCTGCATCTTATATAATATATATGAAAATTTAAACATTACATTAATCAAAATATCTCATTTTGCAGAAAGTACTATTATAGCTTCAATAATCCCCAGCGATGCGTTAATATAAGAAGAAGAAGAAAAAAAGGTATCTTCCCACCCAAAATTTGGGGTTTTTGGGGAGGAATCTTAATTTTGTAATTTTTACCCCGTGAAAACGAAGGAAATGATCCATTTGGGAAATGACTGTTGAATATTTGCAAAATAGAAAAGTTTTTAATAAAAAGGTAATCTTTCTAAAACAAGGAAAAGTCGTAAACAGAACGTTTATATCTAAAATGGATCATAAATGATGCATTTACATAAAGGAGTGGCACTGTAGGGGATATTATTGTTGACATCTAAATTTAAAGGGGGAAGGGGAGGTTAAATACTCAAGATTAAAGTGGACACACTGTAATAGCACCTCGTAAACTCTTTAAAAAACGTTGGCGTTTGTAAATCAGCAACTAGTCCAACGAGTTTCCGCGTATGCACTCAAAAACATCTTTCATCTTTCCTATCACCGACGGGCCCCATACTCTCTCCTATGAAAATCATAAATACCTTTTCAGACATTTTTAACTGAAGATCACTAAAGGATTGGGTAAGGGAATTATTGAGATTCGTACCAAGGAAAAAAATAAGTTTTTTTATTCATACAATCGCATCCGTAATATCCCCCGCTGGTCCGCAAACCAGGAATAGAATGAATTAGTTAGATTCTAACAGGAAAACTCATTTTTCGTCTATAATTTTAAACATCATAATCTTGGTAATATGTTGCATACAACATTGTTTGTAGTGCAACAGCGTGTTGTTCACACACATATAACAGTACCTAATAGGTCATCCTAAAATACATTCCTAAACATACACATTGCTTTAAAAGAAATCTGATCTTATTCGTAAGAGTCGTTAAAAGTCATACCGCATTTTGAAATGTAAAATGCTTTGGATTATCAAAGCCACTACGCAAGTCTCCCGTAGTTCGCTAAGGCAGAAACATAAATCTCGCAGTCTTAGAATAGGAAAGGTATATCGCCCAGTTAGTAAACTATGACGAAGAAAGACACGTCTGTTGCTGATCGGGAAAAAAGAAGAGACATGAGATCCAGTATGGTTAAGAAATGAGAGTTGAGAAGGGTTGTAAAGATCTTAGATAGAAATAGAAGTGAGAGCTGATGGGCGATAGTTATGAAGTATCAACACAGCACCGCTTCCTATTGCCTTGATTAGGGGTATTTGATAAAGCAAAAACACTTCTAATGTACGTATCTTAGTATGTATTTATCGTGCGTGTGGATGTGTTTTATGCTGCTTCTACGACATGCATATCGCCACTTGGGTAGATGGTCTTGAATCATATATTTTTAAAAACTGCTTTAAACATTTTAGGTAATAGTTTTTCGTTGAGAGAAACTTCACCCTCGCATCGCCTTCGATTTTCCAATATTACGTTTTAAGGGTATTAAAAAGGCACTTAAGAAACGCTAATTACTAAAATTGTAATGACAAATAAATAATTCTCCAAAATTGGTGTTTATTCCGAGCCTGAAAATCAATTCGCAAATGTCGCAAATTAGAACAGGACTCTAATTGCAGCGAATTTTCCACCCAACCGTTTCTGGACTATCGTTTGTAATTGTTGCAAATTATTCGCGCCTCTTTATGAAACATACATTGCTATTAATATTCATGTCAAACAGGCGGGCGGGTCGCTGTCCTATTCAATGTACATTGAAACAAAAGATTTAAGATGAGAGTACCTGCTTCGACTTGGAAACTTTCAAAAGGTAGAGGGTAATACTAGATCTAAGCATTAAACGAGTTTTCAATTGAAAAACAAAAACAAAAATCATCAGAGGTTATTGTAACTTTTACAAATTAGTGCTAACGAAAATCTTGTGTTTTTCCTTGAATTAATTGTCCATCAGAGTTAATTCACTTTTAAAGTCAAAGAGATATGAGAAAGTATTTTTCAGACAGCTTTTTCTTCTTATCTTGAAGGGTGAATAGAAGATAACGAAAAGCTTTCCAACCATAATTAAATATGAATTTTTATTTATCGCTTTTATTTATCTTCCAAACTGTTTATTTAAGTCTTTTTTTTCTTATAAAGTAGTTCCTTCAGTGTGCTGTGTTTGTGTCATGTGTTAGCGTGTGGTTTATGTGAGTGTGTGTGTAAGTGTGCCTGTTGTGTGTGTGGAAGAATTATGCATAAGATTCTAACACTGGTCCAAGAGTAAATACAAGCAAAAGGAAAAGGACGGCGGGTTCCTGAGGCTCTACTTTCACCTCTAATATCTATGCATAAGAAAAATACTTTTACTATTTATAGATATATATACTAATCTATAATAATCAATACCATATATAATTAAATAATAAGTATAATAAACATAATTAATTAATATTAATAAAATATATATAATAATAATAATATATTAAATATAATATATATAAAATAATATATAACTAAAATATATAATATTAATTATTAATATATAAATATATAAGTAATATATATATCAAGATAGGGAAGACTTCCAAGATACATTTTTAAACAGCTACTATGCGATATGGCTTCTGATCAATCTCGTCATTCGTAATCTTACTCATCTACTATATAATATATATATATATAATATATATATATATAATATATATATATATATATATATACTATATAATATATATATATATATATATTATATATAGTATATATAGTTAAATAGCTTGAGTTATTCCTTATAAAACGTTTTCTATAGTTGATTCCATAATTAACTATAATATTTAAAGGTAAACTTTGTCCTTCTATTATTCTTAAGTATTTTAGTAATGTTCTTTATTTTTATTTTGTTTTATTAAATAATTATCTTCTGTTATAAAAATTATTATTGATTATGTATAGTATTTTAATCATTATTATTTTATAAACATAGTATTTACAATAGTAAACTGTGGTATTTATAAACAATTTCGTAACTCGTAAATTCACAGATATCTCTCCACCATTCGACACTGGGCCATGAACTGCCCCGCCCATTTTTTTCAATGGGTTCAAAAAGGCGTTATATAGTAAGCGTTATTCTACTTTTCGTTTAACTTTTTGCATAATAGTCTTTATATGTTATTAGGTTAATAATTTCATTTATTTGACAACTTTCGCGCAAAAAAATAAGATAATTTTATCGTAATATTATGCAAATTTGCAACTAAACTAATTGTTTCTATAATGTTAACCCGTGCTGAGCACGAGTATCATGAGTGCAGGAGTCGCCTCTGATATATATACTATATATATATATATATATATATCGTATATATATATAGTATATATATATATATTTATATATAATATATATATATATATATATATATATATATATATATTGTTATTGCTAATAGTGTTGGTTGTTAGTGAATTGTGATTTCATGCATATAATTGACATGTAATATATGTTAATGGATAAATAATCAGTGTTAGTGATGCTAATATTGTTAAAAGTTAGGGCTTGGTTATACTATTATATATATATATCATATATATATATATATATAGTATATATATATAATATATATTTATATATCTATATATATATAATATATATATATTAATATATAATATATATATATATATATATTATATATATATATATATATATATAATATATATATTATATTTATTCTTTTCATGTATTTTATATTTATTTTATATAAAAACTCCCGGTAGCTCAGTGGTAGAGCACTCGCTAAGCAAAAGTGAGGGTCCCAGGTTAACAACTGGTCAGGTGGGAGAATGTAGTGAGGCTGCTATTTTCCTCCTTGGGCTTGTCTTCGTTTATAGGCTGCGGACGTTAAATGGTTGGTTGCACCGTGCAGTGCATGTGTTTGTTTTTGATAAAAAAGGCAATTTATTAATGTATGTATTTTGTAGCTGGATATTTTACTACAGTGTTTTGTATGTGTACCATACATAGCAAATCCCCTTCGGTAGAAATGTTGTGAGATCACTATATATTAAAATGCTTTAAACATTTTAGGTAAATATTCTTTCTGAGAGGAAACCTCCCCCCCCCC
>JABUQX010098647.1:22500-27288 GCA_015478945.1 Trachelipus rathkii
CACGCGTTAACATTATAGAAAACGAACTATTTCTGCAATTTTCATAATATTGAGATAAAATTTCTTTATTTTTTTTTTTGGCGAAAGTTTGTCAAATAAATAAAATTATTACACAATAAATATAAAAGATTATGCAAAATAAAAAACGAGAAAGGTAAGAATAACTGCCATTAACAACGCATAAACCCATTAAAATTGGATGCAGTTCATGCCCATGTCGAATGGCGGAGAGATGATGTCTGTGAATTTAGAGTACAAATTTTTTTTATAAATAATGTTTCTAAATCATATGATTAAATACTATACATAATAAATAATAATTTTATAACAAAGAATATTTAATAAAACATAAAACAATAAAGAAATTACTAAAATACTTAAGTATAATGGAAGGAAAAGAGTGACTTTAAATAAAGGCATGGAATTAAAGTTAATCATGGAATCAACTATAGAAAACGGTTTAGATAAAGAAAAAAGTTTTAAAAAAAATAGCTCATATTTAATATATATATATATATATATATATATATATATATATATATAGTGAGAGAGAGAGTATGAGTGAGATATATATTATATGAATATATATATATATATATATATATATATATATATATATATATATATATATATATATATATATATATATATATAGGGTGATTTTAAAAACCTCTGTGACAAACTCGGAGGTCTGATAGAGCAAACGATAAGGAACATTATTGTGAAATAAGCTACAATGATGCAGAAAACTTCGTTTCAAAATTACTGATGCAAGGTAAACCACGTGATGTTGTTTGACGGGTCGTTACTTCGTAACGGAGATTTTGGGTATTCTAATATTATGTATGTGTGCGTGCGTACATGTGTACTCCGAGGGCTGATAGAGGTAACAATTAGGATATTTTGTTGAACAACGTATGTTTTGACGCGAGGTTGTAAAGCAAACACTGGTAGCTTGTTATGAAATCATTTTATTGGGGAAAATTACAGGAGGTGTTCAAAGTGTTTCTGCCCTGTACCTGATTACATTCGTTACATAGCCGTGCCATTGCCTGTCGGACTCTACCGAACATGCCCTCACTGTGTCTGATTTGATCAAACGCAGTGAATATCTTCGCTGAATCAGTTCCTCTCTTTGTGCTGACTGGGTTAATGTATTCAACACTTTCACATGCCCCCCTAAAGAAAATAATTCTAGGGCGTGAGGTCGGGCGATCTTGCAATAATGCAACAGGCCCCCTCTCCCCATCCATTTGTCAGTGTAGACTCTGTTCAGATGCGCCCGTACTTATTGGCGGAAGGCGCTGGAGTGCCATCATGTTGGAACCACATGTCTCTGTGGGTCGCAAGGGTATGTCGTCCATGAGCTGCGGAAGTGTGTTCTGGAGTAGTTGTAGGTACGCAGGTCCATCCAAACGGTGGGGAATGATGACAGGTCCGCAGATAATCCCCAAGAATTGCACCCCAGATGTTTACGGTAAATTTACGGTTTACGGTACTGAATCAACGATGAATTGGGCAAGGTAAAGTATATGCCACCGTGTTTCGAAGGACGTTGGCGTACACACATGTACGTGCACGCACAAACACATTAAAATTGAGTAACCCAAATCGTCGGTAACTACATGTGACGCGTCACACAACATAAACTAGTGTACCTTCAATCGTCTGTAACTTTTGAAACGAAGCGTCCTACAACTTAGGTTATTTAACAATAAATGCTCCTTTATCGTTTGCTCTTATCAGCCCTCCGAGTTTGTCGCAGAGGTTTTGAATCACCCTATATATATACATATATATATATATATATATATATATATATATATATATATATATATATATATATATATATATATAGTTATATATATATATATATATATATATATATATATATAGAGAGAGAGAGAGAGAGAGAGAGAGAGAGAGAGAGAGAGAGAGAGAGCACGAGAGAGAGAGAGCTGGACGCTTTGCCACTGATATATATATATATATATATATATATATGAGGAGAGAGGAGAGGAGAGGAGTATATATATATATATAGTGAGAGTATATATATATATATATATAGAATAGTGGAAAGCAGGACATGGATAAATAATGAAATAAAATAGAAGAGACATTAGTGAAAGTATATATATATATATATATATATATATATATATATATATATAGCATTATATATATATATATATATATATAGTGAGAGAGAGAGAGCAGGAGAGAGAAAGAGAGAGAGAGAAAGAAAGAGTAGTGAAGGAAAGAAATAAGGACAGTGGAGATGGAATGGAATAGTGGAATGGAAGGGAAGGGAATGGAATGGATGGAAGGAAGGACAGGATGGAATGCTGAATTTTGGAGTTGGAGATAACGGTAATAAGTATTTGCTGCGTCCCTCAAGCTTCTAATGGCATGAGAACAAGCAGTGTTAAATCAATGGTTAAAGAGTTTTTGTTATTGGTAAAGAAAATGGAAGACACCCTCCACGCCGGAGAAAATCTCCTCGGTTACGCCTTCTTCTTAGTCCAAGAAACACCTTCGGCTGAACCACGAATCATGACGAGAGGAATCAAAGAAATCTGAGCAATTTGAAGCACCGAAGTGCTAAAATCGTTTCCTCACTGCAAGCGGAGGATTGTACTGCTAAAGACTTTAAGAGAAAAACAGGAAACATACATAAAAAGATTATCGGAGGAATCCAGAGGAGGAAAGAGAGAGTTTAGCAGAATAAGAAGAAGGATTGGAAGTTAAGAAAGGTCTAGAATGTTGAATTCATCTCCAAAAGGGAGTTGTACAATCTTAAGGTTATTGTGGATACATAAATGATTGACGAGTTCCCAAACTGCATCATGGGAATTATAAGAACGTTACTGGTACTGGTGAACATTGAAACCACCCAAAATGATAACTTCAGAGGGAGGATAAGAGATAGTATATGATATTTGTTTGTATGAACTTTTTATGTAATTAAATTTTTAATAGTAGATAGTAAAGAAAGTTAAAACCACAGTGGGATGATATCGGAAAACTCAAATTTATGAACACTACAATAGACAACGGCGTTACATACTTGATCACAACATCCGACTTTAGTTGAACGATGAGAAATATATATATATATATATATATATATATATATATATATATATATATATATATATATATATATATATATATATATATATAGTATATATATATATATATTATATATATACATATATATATATATATATATATATATATATATATATATATATATATATATATATATATATATAGCATAAATATATATAAATATCTATACATAGTTTTATATATATATATATATATATATATATATATATATATATATATATATATATATATATATATATATATATATATATATATATATATATATATATATTAAAAGGAAAGAAAAGAAGGAAAATGATGAGGAAGAGTAGGTCATAATAGGTGGATGTAGAGAAAGAGGGGGTGGATGGGAATAGTGGTGGTGGAATAAATAGTGGGGTGGAGGAATAGTGGAGGAAAAAAATAGTGGAAGGATGGAAGAAGGATTTGTATTATAACAAATGAAAGTGAAGAGGGGTAATGTTTATAACAGCAATGGAAGAGGGGTGATGTTTATAATAAAGCTATTGGGTGATAAGAAGAAGGAAGAGGGGTGGAAAGGAATAGTGGAAGAGGAATGAAGGATAAATAGTGGTGGATAAAGGAGAATAGTGAAGAGGGAATAGTAGTGGAGGAAATAGTGGAAGGAATAGTGGAGGGGTGGAGATAATGGAAGGTGGAAGGACATAGTGGAATAGAGGAGTAGTTGATATGGGGTCTCTTAGAAGTTATCCCAATGCCTTCCAAGGTTACCTTTATGATCTACATATTTTAAAACTTTCTAATAGAGTTGCTAACTGCTAATCTCTGTAGTGTGTGAAATGCAAGTGTCTATTATGGATTGTGAAGTCATAAGGGGATTACCTACTGTGATACGAGAGTTAATAGGAGAGCTTTACTGTTGTTTGTGAAGCAAAGGAGTACCTACTGTGATGCATGGGTCCACAGGAGTGCTTACTGTATTGCCTAAAATATAAAGTAGTTCTATTGTGGTGTGTGGTATTTTCTGGCCAACCCTATGAGCACTATTTATAGGGTCGTTAGTACACTGGAATACATCATGCACGAAATGACAAAAAGCAAATGTTTACATAAAAATATATACTTATGTATATACATCAAGTGTATATTTTTATGTATACACTTGATGTATATATATACATTACTTTAGGGTTTATGTAACATTTTACGCGTTAGAGTTCATTGTAGTTTGAAACTTACTAAAAGATCATTACTTTTATATATTTTATTTTAATTATTTTCTAAAATAAATTAAAGATATTCTATAAATAAGACCCTAAATAGTAAATTGTTTATATAACATTTGTTATATATATTTGTGTTTGATATATATATATATATATATAGGGATATATATATATATATATATATATAGAAAAAAATTAAATCAGTAAGTTTGGAATGATTGGGAGAAAGTTCCTTCTTATAGTGTTTTGTTCCATCAAATTAAGACCCGAGGAGAATTTTTGTTAAAAAAGGAAAAAAAAATTAAAAAACTCTTATATATATATATATATATATATATATATATATATATATATATATATATATATATATATATATATATATATATATATATATATATATATATATATATATATATATATGTGTGGTGGTGTGTGTGGTGTGTGTGTGTGTGGTGGTGGTGAAGTG
>JABUQX010098648.1:0-12500 GCA_015478945.1 Trachelipus rathkii
TATCATTTATTATTTATACAAATTTATTACATTATGAAAATTAGGAATATATCGATATGATTATATTCCTAGGTTCTTACCACGGGCCTTCATATCATTTAGGAATCAAAAGCTTATTACCACGTTTTCAGACAGATGTAATTCCAACCCTGACTTAGAACTTCACAATCTTAGATTCTACAAACAATTTAAGTAAAAACTTTATTTTTTTTGCATCCAACACACTATTCACAAGATTGCCACACATTCTCTTGCTCTATCTGATTATTATGAGAAACATGGAATTTTGGTCTTCATCAGAGTAAACTCAATGTCAGTAATTATCATTTTCACAGAATTCAACTCACAGTAATTGTCACTGTTATTTAAATATAATACAATAAAGTTGTTTTTATTTTTTTATAGTTTGGAAAACCTGATGCACTTCTCAAAATTTAGCAGATATTGGTTTCAGATTCCATAATCTTGGCCGAGAACTGTAAGGTATGAACCTAATGCTCTATAAACTTTCAAACTTCCCACCTTTCTGAACTCTGACTACAGTCTTAGTAAATTTTGGTAGTATGTGAGTGTCACACTTTTGGAAATTTTTTGGTGGGCATTTATTAGATTATTGAAGATAGGTTTTTTCTTGAAGCGCCTTAGTTTTCCTTCACTTCCCGTGATTACACTTTTTCATTTTTGTTTATACAACACTCTCCTCCTACAGCGCCGATGTTTAAAGAGGGAAGATTGAATAATAATGTTTGGAGACTAATAGTTCTGATATGCATGTAATAAATAGACATGGAATTTGAAATTGACTTAAAAGAAATTAAATCTTTACTGGACCACTATGATTCAAGTAAAACTGCAGGTCATAATGGTATATCATTGGGCAGGGTGCATGAGGCAACTTTAGGAAATTGCATGGAGAGCACACCTGTCTCAGGTCATCACACTCAGGGCCTCGTCTCCCGCAGACACATTTTCCCTAACAACCCTCTTCACGCAAAAGGATGCGCAGTTATGAGACTTTATTTTCTTTTCTCTCTGAAATCAGGAGGCTCGTCTGATAACCGTCATCAAGCACAACAAATAACAATAACTCCAAGTAATCTCTTAAGCACTCAATTGAGAGTAATAGTGTTAAAAATAATTATATACACTAAAGACTTATATTAGACTTACTAATGTATTGGAGTTGCTGTAAAATTGCCTTCAACTCCTTTTCATTCCTCTTATTGTTTTTTAAATATTTCATACATATTTAATTTTATAATTTAATATTACTTAATATAACACCTTTTCAAAGAATTATCCGAAATCATAGTTCATTCATTTTATTTCATACTTAACTTTTTTTTTAACAAGGTAATTCTAGTTTTATTTCTTCATTGACAGATAACATGAGAAATACTGTAAAACTCATATTTAATAACACAAGATAAGCATACACTTAAATTATTGCGTGGAAAAACATATATTCTTAATTAACAATTCATATTGTGGTTGTTGCTCTAATCACTCCCTCATATTACTGTGTGTATTTTAAATTCTTCACTCATCTTTTGGAATCATATTTTTTCATATAAATTTATTTAAATTATTTATCACTTTTTAATTTTTACTTATATACCTTTATTTGAAATTTTAACTTGTTTAATATATAATTTTAAATGTATCAAGAATATGTACTAATAATCATCATGGACTGAATAGTTTAATATCCCGTATATCCGTATATCAATCCCCTTTATTATTTTTCCTTCACATATTACTATCATGACTAAATTTGCAAAATTAACTAATGATCGACTTTTTACTGATGACTATTATAAATAGCAAGTCAAATATATATACTAGATACAAAGGATTATATATAATAATACATAGAGGTGTTTATTACAAAAATGATAACATCAAACATTAAATGACTAGGGAGAATAACTTAAAAGTATGGGAGGCATCCAATTCACCCCATCATCATTGTTAGGGGGTGAATCGGTTCTCGCTTTATAAGTTCTCGCCAGTGTTGAGATTTATACAACTGAGAGCTCTGTTTGTGAAAACAAAAATTTCACTTAGCCAGTTTGATTTTATGACTAACCACACTAACGTATAGCATGAATGAAATAATGTAAACTATCTATCACAACAACTTTTTCCTTTTATAACAACATGACAACAAAACTTGAACCTAGTAGTGGAAGTAAAACTAAGCGATTATCATTTTGACTCTTCTCTAAAAGAACGCTATATTGCATTTTTCTATAAAATATAAAAAACTCTCTAGAAAATTATAAGATAATTTCTAATAATTATCTCCATTACAGATTATAATGACAGTGTTGGTTACTATTGGAACTAGAGCATAAAATAAACATTATATTAGCTTATCTTTATTTAGTGAGCCAGAATCACATGCTCTCACAAAACGAGCAACCCACTGTGATCACGCCAATGTCACCTGAGATGGCAGGTAAATAAAATTACTGAGGGAGGTAGTTCACGCTAATAAGATCACATGAGGTGGCAAATGGTTTGAGTATTCCTGATTTTTACAAAGTGATCCTATAACATTTGGGTGAGGTACCAAGACTGGAAACGGCATAGGTTGTGCCTCATTTATAAACACACGGTATAGGAAGACTTTGACCGAAATTATAGGTATTAGCTTAACACTACTGGTTCGTAAAAGTTTTGCTAAAGTTCATTGAAAGTCATATTAAGGAGGAGAGGTAATTTAGGGTATAGGATTAATTGATACTTTGTATGTTGCTTCCATCTCTAACTGCCTCCAATAAGCACTTGCTTTTATAGAAAAGCGGTGATCCAATCAGTCATCAAATTTTAAGAAATTGTATGGAATCGATTTCTTTACTCATGACATGGCTATATGGACAAGGAGAACCCACGAGTATATAGCTTTAGTATACTTACTCAACACTCTTCGGATATAGTGTTGTTCTACACTACAATTGAGGCTGTATACAAAGTTATTGCAAAAGCTTTAGACATAGCGTTGGCACACTGAATTAGATATGATTTAAAAGAGTAGCTGTGGAATAAAAGGCAGTGTGTACTATTAACATGTGGTTCTAATAATAATAATCATGAAAATAGATATAAATATGGTGTCCCACTGAGTTTGGTGCTGGGGCCATTAATATGTCCCAATTATAAACTAATATATATGTTATTATTTAGAGAACAACTGATTAAATTAAGGTTTCGAGAAGTCTTGCTTGATAACCAAGCAGCCTACCATTACAGTTTGGGTGAATTTAACGATTAGATATATAAGATTAAATGATCTTGATAAATTGTTACATTTGACTGATCTAAGATTAAGTCGCAAAATGAATTTAATATAAGATAAGCGGAAGTATTATTATCAATTAATTTCTCAGTAACACTCAATAGAAGGTGTGAATAATAACTACAATAATATGAATGGTTATGGGCTGAGTTGGGAACCAGAACTAAATTATGTGCTCTGATTAATAACAGAGAGATATTCATGGAATAGTGGATAATCAGCTGTTCTGTGACTCAAGGATAAAGTGTTATAGGAACTATCTATTAAATATAATTTAACAAGTTAAAGATGAAAAAAATTTATTTAAGAAACATTTCATAAGACCATTTAATCATGTTTAAACCAATAGATGAAAATTAATGGTCAATGATCGTTTTTGGCATGATGCTTTGTATATAAACTCATGTTTTTAAAAAAGAAACGCTGCTTTAACTTATTATTTTTTGCTTAAAACTCATATGATTTATTAACGTTGCATACCTTAAGCAGTAAATCAGTAAATCAATAGAGGTCGTTATTACCACCTAGGCGGGATTAGTATGCTTTTTTTGGTTTCTTGCTTTAACTGCTTTACTGCATGGTTTTTACTGCTTTAACTCATGTTTTAACTGCTTTCAACTCACTTGCTTTAAACTGGCTTTAAAAACCTGCTCTCTGCTTTAAAACTGCTGTTAACTCACATGTTTTACCTGCTTTAAACTCATATAGTTTATTAACATTTATTTTTTTTATTTTGTTTTTAATACTTTTTATTAATTATTAATTTTATTATTATTTTTTATTGATTTTTATTATTTTATTTTTATTTTTTATTATATAACTTATTAGAAAAATTCCTTTCGTATAACTTCATTTATTAATTATAGAAAACGACGATACGCACACGCGACAAACACACCACACTAAACACAACACTGATTTGGACACAACTTATCCTGTATTTCGCTGAATCGATTATTAAACAACACACACACACATTTTACCACACACAACTTGTTTTCACCTAGACACTTCCACTATGACACTTATACACCATTCACTATGACCACTTACATTCTTACACTTATACACATGCGGTCCACACACACACAACCACACACACTTTACACTATACACCATTCACTAATGAATAACTTATACACATCATTGGTAGACGCCCGGCCTGTCACTATGGCAAGCTTTCATTTATCCATAGACACTTACTTTTACACTTACACTCACACACACAGATTTTATTACACACATTTACTTACACTCGCAGATTTACTTACACTCAACCCAGATTTTACTTACACACACAGATTTACTTCCTCACACACAACATTTACCACACACACACACACTACACACACACACACACAACACACACTCACTACACATATAACGTAAACTTTAATATTAAAACATTTTAAAATGTTTTTAATTAAACATGTACTTTATATTACTCATGTCAAATATAAACTAAATTATTTCAAAGTATTTCTTAAGAACTGTTCTATAATAAATCAAGTATTAATCTTTGAACAGAAGACATTTATTTATTAACTGTTAATACTTTTGTTTATAATTTTTATCAACTATCAAGTTTTAAAATAACTTTTACTAAAATTTTATGAAATTTCTATTAAACGGAAAATATGCTTATTTAAAGCAATAAATCAGTAAATCCGTAAGGTCAGCCCCTAGCACCCCTCTAAACAGCAACTATGCCACGTTTTTGTTTCTATTTTGGCGGGGGACCTTTACGCTTTACACCATCTTAGCCATGTAAAAGTATAAGAATAACAAATAAGTTCTTCTCTGCTAAAATAACATGTATTTTTATTAAAATATTTCTAAGTTTTTATTTAAAATAACAATTATCACTTACATTATATTATTCACTCGATGTTTCTTTTAAATTTTCAAAGATTTTTTTAAATAATTCGGTTTTAATCATTCTTTATTATTATTATTATTATCTATGGTACATGACAATCCATCACGAGAAAAACAACAACCCGCACTCTTACAGAAACGAAACTGACCTCTCTCTGTAAAATGTGTTGAAAATAAATACTTTTGGCCTAAATTTAGGAATATGCCTTTTGTAACCCGGGGCGATTTTAAGCCTAATTCCAGGTCAGAATATGATTCAAACTGACCCTTTTCCTGTCAAAATTGGTGTGGCAAAATATACGTTAGGCCTAAATTTAGCCCCCAAATTTTAGGATAAGCCTTTTTTGTAGACGGGCTAATTTAATCCTAATACCAGGTCAAAGGTAATTCCAGTATAGACAGAATATTGTTTATTATTATTTTTATAAATATATTCAAACTGAAAAGCATGCTGGATCGGTAAGATCCTAAGCAAGCAGGTAAAAGGAAATGTTTTCCTTAATTGTGATTGGAGGTCGGAGTAGTTTTTCCCCTAGTTCATAAGCTAACCACAAGGGCTCAGCATGAGCCCCACCCAGCAAGGCAGCCACACCCGCACCCAGCTGTGCGTCCCGCCGCGTCCCCTGGACGCCGCGTGCGCGCCGCGGCGCAATATTTCGCGGTTCCCGCCGCGCAGTGCGCCCGCCAGGCGCAATATTTTCCGCGTAACCGCCCTCCGTTAGTGTTATTTACTTTCATGCACTATTGGTATACGTACACAGTAACACACATACACACACAACACAACGTGGCAGCACGACAGCACACTCACTTACACACATACCGTATAATTTATTGAAAACATTTCTTATTATTTATTATTCTACTCTCAGGCCTATTGGTTATATTATTTGAACACACATACAACTCACACACACCACACAGCCAACAAAACACAACACATCATAAGATAAATTTTCACTTACGCATATGAAACGTATAATTTAATTAAAACATTTTACTTTTTTATTTTATTTATTGATACTTTTTTTTTCTTCATGCCTATTGTTTTATTATTATTATAGAACACCACAGAGGTGCCCACAACACTTTACACATAAACGCCCCACCCACTTCGATTTCTTTGAGCCCCAACTTTGATGCCTCAGCCTTTTGATTGCCTCAACTTTGAATGGCCTCCAGTTTTGATGCACAAACTTTAGATGCCAAGCTATTGATGGCCTCAAACTTTGATCACTCAGCTTTTGATGCCTTCAGCTTTTGAAGCCTAAACTATTAATAACTTAGCTTTGGCACCTCAGCTTTGGTGTTCTCATCTTTTGATGACTCATCTTATGATTGCGTGCATCTTTGATACCACTACCTCATTCGATGATGGCATCTGATAACAGTTCTACAACTTACCAAAGAGCACTTAACTTATACACACACAATACACTATATCTCTTATTCACACATGACGGCACGTACAACAATACTACTTACGTTACACCCATAGATCACTTACACTGCACAACACACACACACAATATATATTATATAGTAATATATAGTATATATATATCATATATTATATATATATATGGATATATATTCTATATAGTAATATATATATATAATTATACTATATATATATTAGTATATATATATAGTTTCATTCCGCCGCGGCGGCGGAAATATTGCGCCTGTCGGGCGCACGCGGGCGGGCGGGAACGCGAAATATTAGCGCGCCTGGGCGGGCGCACAAGCGGCGCGTCGGGCGACGCGCGGGACGCACCAGCGGGCTGGCGGGGTTGGCTGCCTTTGCGGTGGGGCTCATGCTGAGCCCTGTGTTAGCTTATGAACTAGGGGAAGAAATACCGCGACCAATCACAAGTAAGGAAATTACATTTCCTTCTTACTCGCTGCTTAAAGGATCTTACGCGGATGCCAGCCATGTTTCAGTTTTGAAAATATATTTTTATAAAATAGATAATACAATGATTCTTGGCCTCTATAGCTGGAATTAACCTTTTTGACACACTGAATTAGAATAAATTTAGCCCGTCTACAAAAGGCCTCCAACGATTCAGAGCCAAAGGCAGACAACCCCGACACATTTTACAGAAAAAGGTCAGTTTTTGAAATATAATTTTGCACCACTGGAATTAGGCTTCAAATCACCCGGATACAAAAAGGAATTATCCTAAATTTAGGCCAAAAGTATTTCAAGCACATTTTACCGCAGAGAGGTCAGTTTTCGTATGCTTGTAAGAGAGTGCCGGGTTGTTGTGTTTCTCGTGATGGATTGTCAATGTACATAGATAATAATATAATAATAAAGACAATCCGAATTATTTAAAAAATTATCTTGAAATACTATAGTTAAGTTAAGATCGAGTGAATAATATAAATCTAAGTTATTTAATTTGTATATTTTAAATTAAAAACTAATTATGAATCGCGATTTTATAATAGAAGGATTACCACTCGTGGGTACATGGTGTAGGCCAGAGAATGTTAAACTTCATTTTGTTCATATGTATTTCATACTACGTATTCAGTTACGGTCTAAAGGTCACTAACCACACTCGACGACACACTAATAATCAAAGAATGGTGTACAAAGTCAGATAAGGTCCAATAGAACAATAACGGCATAGCTTGTTGTACAACCGAGGGGTGCTAGGGGCTGTATATTGTGTTTAACTTGATTTTTAATTGACTTAAGTATTGTTAAATAATAATGTTTTAATAAAATTTCATAAAATTTGTAAAAATTATTACATTTTTAAAATACATATAGTTTATAAAATTTATAAACAAAAAGTATAAACAGTTAAATAAAAAATTCTTTGTTCAAAGATAATGATTGATTTATTATAAAAGTTTTAAGAACTTTTGAAATAATTTTAAGTTCATATTTGAATGAGTAATCTATAATCGTACATGTTTAATTAAAACATACAGAATGTTATTAATGAAAATTATACGTTATATGCGTAAGTGAGTGTGCGTGGGTGTGTGATGTGTGTGCTGTGTGCATAGGTGATAGCTCTGTGTGCTGTGGTGTAGGTAATCGGTGGTGCGAGGTGGTAAGTAATCTGTCTGTGTAAGTAATCTGCTGTGAGTTGGTGAAGTAAATCTGTGTGAGTAGTACAGTGGGAAAATCTGCTGTGTGTGAGGGTGGTAAGTGTAAATGTACAGTGTCATGGCATAAATGAAAGTGCCAATAGTGAATTTAGTGTATAAGTATACATAGTGAATGTGTGTATAAGTCGTGAAGTGTGTGTTGTCGTGGTGTGTCGTGAAACCGCATGTGTAATAGAGTGTAAATGTAAGTGTCAATAGTGAATGTGTGTATAGTGTCATAGTGAATGTTATCACAGTGGTAAGTGTGTGTGTGTGTGTCGTGTGTGTTGTGTGTGTGTGGTGCCGTGTGTATGTTGTGTTCTTAAATGAATATAACAATAGGCCCTAAGCAGTAAATAACACTAAGTATACTAATAAAATAAAAACAGTGGGTAATAAAAATAATATATAAAAAATATAAGGAGAATAAATAAAAAATAATAATAATAAAAGTATTAAAACAAATAAAAAACATAATGTTTTAAGTAAATATATGAAGTTAAAGCAGTATAAACATCGTTGAGTTTAAAGCAGTAAGCAGAGAGTTAAAAGCATAAACACGCAGTGAGTTTTAAAGCAGTAAACGATGATGTTAAAGCAGTTAAAGCAATCAAACAAAAGCATACTAATCCCCCCCTTGGTGTTAGGTAAGACATCTCTAATTGATTTACTGATTTATACTGCTTTAAGGTATGTAACGTTAATAAATATATGAGTTAACGCAGTAAAACATATAAGTTAAAAGCATTCTTTAAGTGTAAAAACCATCGAAGTTAACAGCTAGTAAAACATGAGTTAAGCGCAGTAAGCGAGTAAGAACAAAAGCATCTGAATCCCCCTAGGTGTTAGGTACACCTCTATTGATTTTAACTGATTTTATCCAGCTTTAAGGTATGTAATGCTAATAATATTTGAGTTAAAGCAGTAAAACTTTTGATATAATTTAAAGCAGTAAAACATGAGTTTAAAGCAGTAAACATGAGTTAACGCAGTAAAACATGAGTTAAAGCAGTAATGCAGTAAAACAAAAGCATACTAATCCCCCTAGGTGTTAGGTAACACGCTCTATTTGATTGTGACTGATTTTACCGCTTTAAGAGGTATGTAATGCCTATAAATATGTGGTTCAAGCAAGTAAAACTTATTAAGTTTTATAAGCAGGTAAAAACATGAGTTAAAGCAGGTAAACATAGTTAACGCAGTAAAGCAGTAAAACAAAGCCTACTAATCCCGCTAAGGTGTTAGGGTTGATGGTTTGATGTTACTGATTTACTGCTTTAACGTTATGTAATGTTAATGTTTTTAAATAAATTTCGTACAGTTGTAGTAAAATTAAATGTTTATATTTATCAGCCACTCTGGTTTTTTTTTCTTCTTCCATACAATTTTTAAAAATTTATAAATTAAAAAGTCAATTAAGTAAAAGTATTGAGTAAAAATAATGTATAAATATATGTGTTAAATAATAGGTCTGTAAATGAGTTAACAGTTTTAGGTTCGCGAAATGTTTTTAATAAAAATGTTTAAGTATGAAATTAATAATGAATGACTCATAGTATATTTGAAAAAGAAATTCTTTGAAATGTTTTAGTATGAAATAAAAATGAATTTGACTATGAGTATATTATATTTTTTCATTCGCTCGGGGGGGTCGCACCTACGGGTGCGCGATCCTCCCATCGCTTTGCGGGAGGGGCTTGCTGCGTGCCTGCGTGGGCGGGCTTATGATCTAGAAGGTAGACAAAGATTGTCACAAAGATGAATCATCAATAGTAGATGGTGATCAAAGATGACTTCATGCAAAGATGAGGCAACAAAAGAAGTTGAAGCTTCGAGTGTGTGAGTGAGAGTGAACCTGTTAGAGCAGATCCCTAACAGAGGCTAGCCATCATCTACCTGAATGCGCTCAAAGGGCTGGGTTGGAGAGTTGTGCCAGGTGTAGGCAGTCGGTGAATGCGGGGTGTACGGCTAGGCTGTAGCGTGTCAACGCTAGGTGAAGGCTGTGTGTACGGCTAGGTGTAGGTGTGACGGTTAGAGTTAGGTAGGTTTTAACGTTAGTTAGGTAGGTAACACTAAGGTTTAGGTTAAGGTTAGGTTCTAGGTTACTTGGTATCACCTGCCAAGGTCAAGGGCAAAATATCATGATCAAACAAGGTTAAGATATCAAAAAGCGGCTATGCCCCGTAGAAGGGAGGAAAAAAATTTCTTACCCGTGGCAAAAAATTGACACCATCGGTGTCTGTCAAGGGTGTGTATGTGTGTGCGTACGCCTGCACGTTGTGATAGATGTGATCGAATATCAAAAATACGGGCTAGCCCGTAATGACAGCACAAAAAATACCGTGGGCAAAAAATGACCCTATATATATAATATATTATATAGCTATAATATATATATATATATATATATAAGTATATATATATATATATTTATAATCTTATATTATATATATATATTATTTTATATACTGCTCTCTCTCTTTCTCTCTTTCTCTCTCTCTCTGCTCTCTATATAGTACTATTAATAATAGTAACTATATATAATAATATTAATGTTCTATATATAAGTTATATAAGCTCTATATTATATATATATAGTTATCATAAGGTAAAATAAATTCTCCACAATTACCATACTATATATATATATATCTACTTTATATATACTCACTATATATATATAAATTAATTATTATTATTATTATTAATTATTATTATTATATTATTGATTATTTATTATTTTATTATTCTAATTATATTAATGATTATTTTATTATTGGAGGCTTAGCACGGTACGGTTAAATTGACCTGATTTCAAAATATCTCCAATTCCGATGATCTCACGTTTTAGATGCTCGTGTATTCTAAAAGGTAAAAATTTTGCCCCGAGTGTGGGGTATTCGTTCCTTGTCCGGTCGGCTATAATTATTTTTGATTCACGCCTTATGAACGGAAAGAATGCGAATTCGGTGAAGACGATAAGCGTTTTGAGAAGTGTAAGGAAGTTTTATTAGGACAGATAAAAAGGGACGGGGAAAATCGTGAGTCATGACCAACGTACGCTCGTGTGGTGTGTGTGTGTTCGTGTGTGTGTGTGTGTGTGTGGGTGTGTGTGGTGTGGTCGGTGTGTAGCTAGGGTGGACAGACATGAACGACAAAATATGGTGCTTCGAGAATCAATAACAATATTTGGTTAAAAGTCTTTAAAAACGGCGTGTTTTTCGTAAAAAATATAATACTTGCCTTGAACTCTCGTTGTTTTTCAGAGTTAAGAATAATAATAATACTACAAGTAATAACACGTATGAAGTACCACCTTAGCTATAGCCGTTGCTATTAGCGGTTCTTGTCGCGTAAGGTTCTTTGCTACGAATGCGACGGACTCGTGCGGGACTTGTTAAAAAAACGCGACGATTAAACGCGACAACGACGAATTTGCGATAGGACCTGTGGATGAAATAAATTTAACAAAACGCTTTATAAAACAAAAATGGCGGGACGCAAGTCAACAAGGGTTGAACACGCATTAAAATAAAAAGGCCACATGAAGAACAATGAATAAAAATAAACTACACAGAACTAATAAAATAATTAAAATATACGTTCCCCCCCCAAAAAAAAAAATTAAAAAAAAAAAAAAAAAAAAAAATAAAAAAAATAAAAAAAAAAAAAAAAAAAAAAAAAAAAAAAAAAAAAAAAAAAAAAAAAAAAAAAAAAAAAAAAAAAAAAAAAAAAAAAAAAAAAAAAAAAAAAAAAAAAAAAAAAAAAAAAAAAAAAAAAAAAAAAAAAAAAAAAAAAAAAAAAAAAAAAACAAAAAAAAAACACCCATGAAGGTAGCTGAGTAAAAAATTGGGCCCAAAAAAGTTCAAGGTCAGGTAAAAATACCGTTGGTCAAAATGACCAGCGGTCAGTCAAGGTCAAAAAGGGGGCGGAGCTACGTTTTCCAAAATGGCCCTCCTACTACTTATCTAGACTAGAGTTGGCCGAATCGGAACAATGGAATTGTGTGCGGGGTCTCGCACCAAAATGAGCGCACCGCACCACACACCACCTGGTACATCGAGCAACTCAACTCTTGTTTACTCTAGACACATTAACTGAATTATCAGATACGAAAAATGGTTACATTTTGAATTCCAGTCAGAAGAAAATATAGCTTAAAAAACAGCAAATACTAATAATGACATTCTTCCCCATCCCCCCCCCTCTA
>JABUQX010098648.1:15000-20000 GCA_015478945.1 Trachelipus rathkii
AAAAAAAAATTAGAATTGGTGG
Source organism: Trachelipus rathkii (assembly GCA_015478945.1). Taxonomy (NCBI): domain Eukaryota; kingdom Metazoa; phylum Arthropoda; class Malacostraca; order Isopoda; family Trachelipodidae; genus Trachelipus; species Trachelipus rathkii. Next base: position 15,023 of record JABUQX010098648.1, read on the forward strand.
AATATAACTTTTTTCACATTTACCCGATTACAATGAAACTTTCAAAGCTTGTGTAACTCTACAAGATACACATTTTATTTAGATTAATTTTCCCTATGCCTAACAGTTTTCCAGCTGATCACGAGAAAACTTTCGAAAACTTTGAAATGTTTCCCATAAACGGAAACAAATCTGTTGGACATACAAAAACTTTATCTAAACAAAAAATGTGTACCTTCACCAATTATATATGCTCTGAAAATTTGAAACTGATCATATAAAAAAATTAAAAAAAGTTTTCGTTGTTTTTCAATTTTGAGTTGCCAAAAAAAATTTTTTTACACGATTGGTGTCATGCAACATTTTTATTATTCATCTGATAAGAATTACAATTTTATAGCTTTTATAACTCGACGATATACACATCTTTAATTTAGATAAATTTTTTGCACACCCAAAGGTTTTTGCCGCTATTCATGGGAAAACTTGAAAATTTAGAAGTTCTCCCATGAGCAGTGGCAAAACCGTTTGGTAATACAAAAAAAAATTATCTAGACAAAATGTGTATATTCCCCAATTATACATGCTCTAAAATTTCGTAATAATCGGATACGTTATAAAAAAAAAAAAGTTATCCCAATTTTTCATTTTTTTTAGTTGCCAAAATAAGAAAAATTCAAATGATTGGTGGCATATAACTATTAATTATTCATCTGATTGGAATTAAATTTTTACAGCTGGTAGAAATCGGCATAATGCACATTTTTTCATATATAAATTTGTTGTTTACCCAACGGTTTTGCCACTATTCATAGTTCAACTTTTTGACCTAACACTCAAATATATTTTTTTCAAATTGAGCCGTTATCTCGGGTATAAAAAAAAATTCATACAATATTTTATACTTTTCTTTTTTGTTTTCAATTTTATATACTTTGCACTACATTTTGATGTATGATTCATGCAAATATAATAACTTTTGGTATGTTTCGGATAACTTTTTAATTTTAGGGGGGAAAAAAAGTTGGGGTTTTGCCAAAGAAAATAAATAAAAAAATTTGGAGCTTTAAACTCACAGCTGCGATTCAAAATTGGTTTGGGAATGCCAATATGCTCTACAGAAACTGGTACAACATAAGTGTTACTCCGATGTGGGTGCAAGGGCACCAGGCCATGCCAGGCAATGAAGAAGCGGATCGCCTTGTCAAGAAGGGAGCTGAGACCGCTTTTATTGGCCCGGAACCTTTCTGTGGACTTTCCAAATGACACATAAAAGAACTTCTGACACAATGGGAATACAGATCTATGAACAACTACTGAACAAATATCCCTGGTCTCGCAAGCAAAAAGTCCGATTAATCCCTCTCCGAGAATGGCAAAAGAAATGCTTGCCCTGAGCAGATCTGAAATTAGACTTTTGATTGGACTTCTGATTGGATATGGACCAGTCAGAGATCACCTTAAAATAATGGGAAAATTTGAATGTGACTCATGCCACGCTACTGCTATGAGGCAGCAGTTACGCCGGAACACATACTATGTAAATGCGAAGCTTAAAGCTGGCAAAGATATTGGTGTTGGCAGAAGGACACACTAAAGACCTGCGACGTCAAAATTTCATCTCTTATAGCAATTAAGAGGTTCCAGCGGAAAATCGGGTTGAATCAGTAATTCTAATAGATAAGGGCATGTCCCAAAAGATCCACCTGGGTGGCAGTGACAAGTGGTCTCGAAAGAGGCGACCACCCTAGCAATCTAATCTAATCTTATTCTCTTCACCATAACCATTGGCGCAGAGAAAATATCAACTCCGGCTCCGGATCCAGTTCCGACTCCGGGGACCCCTTTATTTTACTTTAAAAAAAAATTTCAACTGGTTTCTGCTCAAAAAAAAATTTTTTTTTTTTTTTTTTTGGAGGGGGAAATCAGACTCCGGCTGTAATACCACCCCAAACTATGTTCAGCAGCCCTAATCATGACAATCAATCATTCAAAATTTGTTGGCCAGTCTGAGTTATGAATCTCATAAATATCTTTACTAACTAAGCAAATTAACAAATAAAATAAAGATCACAGATTCAAGCAAAATAATAAAGTTAAGAAGGTAGTTAAAAAAGAAAAATCTCAGTAGTATAACCACAAACCTAATGACTCTTTTGAGCTGCGGTCAATGACACCTGCCATCGCCTTTACGCAATTTAGAGTTTTGCTGATAATATTGAAAAATTCCATGACCTTCCAAGAATTTTCATGTCTTTCCATTGAGTAAAAATAAAATAGGTTCAATAAGTGGAAGATGTACTAACTGTGATCACATAAATTACACGCAATGGCACGCCAATAATAAATGAAACCTCAATATATCAATTTTTCCTAGAAACGGATTACACAAATCACATAATGCAAAGTACTTTTATAATTAATTATAATAATTAAGAACTTTCAATATCTACTCTGACACCCTTTATATCGAAATATATATATATATATATATATATATATATATATATATATATATATATATATATATATATATATATATTAATAAAAATATATAAATATTATATATATAAAAATATATATATATATATATTTACTATATATATATAATATATATATATATATATATATATATATATATATAACTAGATAATAATATATATTATATATAATAACTATATATATATAATAATAACTAAAAAGTAACAAACAAAATGGATGATAAAACAACATTACACCTCTCCCCTCCTATATTCGAGAAATATATATATATACAAAAAAAGTAGTAGGCATACTCCTCTTAAACCAATTTTACACCGATGACGATAAAAAAAAAATGTGAAAAAAAGACCAGCAATTTGTATAAGACGTAAAGTTGGGGTCCTTCTTAAAAACAACGTCAAAAATTACTACCTGATATTATTAAATAAAGCGAAGCTCTTTTGTTCCTGTAAAAAGGAATTCTGTCATATAAACTTCAAATAAAGATGCAATAACATAATGGACATGCAAAGTCTAAAACACAAAACTATATATATATATATATATATATATATATATAATATATACTATATATATATATATATTATATATATATATATATATATATATAATATATATATATATATATATATATAATATAATATATATATATATATATAAATATATATATATATATATAATATATATATATATATATAGTAATACGGTATATATATATATTAATAATATATATATATATATTTATATATATATAATATATATAGTATATAAAATATATATATATATATATAATATAAAATATATATATATTATATATATATATATATATATATAAAAGAGAGAGAGAATGAGAGAGAGAGAGAGAGAGAGAGAGAGAGAGAGAGAGAGAGAGAGAGAGAGAGAGAGAGAGAGAGAGAGAGAGAGAGATAAGATTTTATTGTTTATGCTTTTTTTTACAACAGAATACCTTTACTAGTTCACATTATTATTATTATTATTATTATTATTATTATTATTATTATTATTATTATTATTATTATTATTATTATTTAGAGTTGTTTTCACTAATAATAAGTCTTGACAATAGATTTTTCCAATAATTGCACTATATAAATAACTGGTGTTAAATGATTATTGGATAAACACGCTTTTTTTTTTTTGGTTCATGTTGAGTGGGGAAAAAATTTCACAAGTTTGGGTAAGTTGTTCCAACATTAGCACTATTTCTAATGCTAAATTTTTAGATTTGGATAATCTTTTTCAAAAAAAAAAAAAATTAAAAGAACTAATACCAAACTGCAAGCCTAAACCTAATATTAAACCAGTTAATTACAATTATATGAACAAAAACTGTTTCAGTGCTTATTAGTAAAAAAATGAAATCTAAGCAAGAAAAACAATATTAAAATAGTAAAATAATATAACATTTGGTAAAAAAAAAAATGCAAAAGATAAAAAACAAAAACAAAAAATTTCTATTATATATACCGGTATATATATATATATATATATAATATATATATAAAATGATATAGAGATATATATATATATATATATATATTATATATATATATATATATATATATATATATATATATATATATATATATATATATATATATATATATATATTAATTATAAAGTGTGTGTGTGTGTAATGAATCGGATGTGAATGCAAGTGCCTGTGTGCGGAACCGAATTTTAACGCGAAACATTTTTCAAATTATAATATGAATGATAACTCGCTTGTAGTTTTACTGGAGCTAAAAATTCATGAGGAATAAAACGAAGTATTTACTAAAATAAAACACACAAAACACTCACGCACACAAATATTTTTAAAGAAACGAAAAAGAAGAGGATACCATCCCCTCCCCTCCCCCCCCACACACACACATTCTAATACAAATAAATAAAAATTGCGGCGAATCACTTTCTCATTCTAAATAAATGTCCGGAAAGATGACCGTACAGAATATTAATAGGAATATTAGGAAGAGCAAAAAAAATATTCCAAGAAGATGAAGATCAGGGTCAACAACAACAACAACAACAGAGGTAGGGAGAAGAAAAAAATAAGGATAAAAAAAAAAAAGATAAAGTAAAGATTATAAAATCAACAATGAAAATAAAATAGTCACAAAAAACAATTGCAGTTATTCTACAAACGATTCATATAACTTCAAGGAATAGACCCTTCACAAAATCCAAACTATAAAAACAAATCCCCCTCATATATATATATATATATATATATAGGTATATATATATATATAATATATTATATATATATATGTACAATAGTATATATATATATATATATAAATATATTATATATATATATATAATATATATAATATATATACATATATATATACTATATATATATATATATATATATATATATATATATATATATATATATATATATATATATATATATATTAGGGCGATGAATCGGAAGAATCGGCAATTTTTCTGGAACCTACATCAGAAT
>JABUQX010098648.1:22500-27852 GCA_015478945.1 Trachelipus rathkii
ATAAATATATATATATAATATAAAAATATATATAAGATCTATGTTCAATAATATATATAAATAAATAAATATATTAACAAAGTTCATTAAGAAGTTCATTAAAACTATTTACTTGTAAATTAAATGTTTCTAGTAATTACTCAAGACATCGATTTATTAGTGTGTACAAATGAATGCAGTTCCAGCTGACAGATAACAGCTGATGTTCTAAAGCAAGAAGTTGCCAACTAGTATTAAAACAAATCTTATTTTCAAATAAATAAAATGTGACTTTAACAATTATTCGTGTATAAAATAATAAAATTTTAATCGTTAAACGTTTTATATTTGTTAACACAAAATAATCTTTACCACACTTCGATAAATACACTTCAATAATAAATACCCTTACCTGCTAGTGATATATAGCAACACCGCAGACACTATGCACTTGCAAATCGCATTTACAGACGATGCATTTGAAATGGCAATGCAAAATTATATTTACACAAATAAACACAATTATATTTAAAACACAGCTTAAAACACCATTAGCTTTACAAGAAAATAAGCCACAATATTTCCACATTGAAAATTACAATACCATACTTTACGTTTAAAAAAACATTACTACAATTACTTTGTAATGAAATATAAAATAAGACACTCCACGAATATAAGAATATGCACACTATACAAATAATAAATTGATCAGACAAGGCATCAAGCGCTACCAACTTTAAGCACCTCAATTAACGGCGAATGAAAGCGAAAAGATAAAAAAAATTCATAATTTTACTATTTATACGAATCTCTGTAATTCAGATTACGCTTGATCATCCAATCACAATTCATAAAATAATAAATAAAATGATGTATATACTTATTAGTTATTTCAGGAAAACAAATATATACTAAACATTTAGAAAGATAGAAAATTGGTATTTCTGTACAATTGAACTTCGTTCTCAAGAAATAACAATTTTCCTCTAAAATCAAAACATAAAAGCTAAATAAATTTATATATTGTGCGCTTCACACTATACAAAATTATTAAATATTATTCCATAAACATTTATCTATATATATAAAACAATTACATTATATAATAATGCGTAGTATCCTTACAACAGTTTTAAAATAATAATAATAATAATAATAATAATAATATTATTATTATTATCACAGTCTTGCAAACGACGACCAATCAAAACTCACGTTTCAAAAGTTAAGTCCCGAAAAACAAGTTTTCATTGGCTGTCGTTTACTCACAAAATACAAACATATTTACAATATTTTCAATGAGCCGCTGCAATCGTACGTCAAATATATAAAAAAATGAAAGAGGAATTGCAATGGCAATGTTGGCCATTGCTTTACAATACATAAATGAAGTAATGTTATATATTACATGTACAATTGCATTACATCTTTGGCCCACCCTTTGAAGCAAATTGGTACATTTTGCTTTATGTACATGTGATTAAAACATTGGTCTCATTTACTCAGTGCTCCTTCTTCAGTAGAGACTTCTGATAATGAACCAAATGTGTCGTCGGCATATGATCTGCTTAAATAGTCAATGACGACGTTGTCTCGCCCACTAATGTGGATTAGGACAAACTTGAATTTTTGAAGAACAGTCTCAAGAGTATTCGGGTGTTCACGCCGGGTCACAAAATATTTAAATCTATTTTCAACAAAATAGTCAGCTTCATTTCTTTCGTCTTTTATTTTCGTTATGACCATATTTGCCGGCATTTTTCTTTGACACACAATTATCAGTATTCTTCTTACACCCTTTCCTCCAGACCTACACCCTCTTCTTTCTTCGTCATCTCCTTTTCTCTCCAACTTCTTCCATAATATCACACATTTCTTTGTCTTTCTGTGTCTCTTCCGACACTTATCGTTCTTCCTACTAACTCCTATCGCCCTCCTTGGAAACAATAGTTTCATCATACGATGACTCTTTACATGAGACTTCTTATCATCATCATCACACTTCTCACTTCTACAATCAGTTTCACATCTTTCCTTTTTTCCTGACATTCCTTCCTTAATCCTCCTGCAGTGTGTTCTCTTATCCTCTCCGCACATAACTTCTTTTATTATCCAAACCTTTTCCATGCTGCCGATGTCTTCTCTAACTTCCTCGTTTTCAAACCTTGCATTGTGCCATTTTCCGTGGCAGTCTCGGCGTCTCATCTTCACTCCTTTTATCGAAGTATTATGGCACAATGATTTTTCCTCATCACTGAACAGTTCAACGAACTTTGCTCTTCCCTTGTTCCCAACTTTTAATCCTGAACGCAATAAATTCTGACTGCCCCAGTAGTAATGCTGAGGATGACTCTTAAACTTCTCTCTGCGTTCCGGCATACCATCACAAACTTCCTTTACACTACACTCTTTAACTTCCTCTCTTTGAGACATCGCATCTTTCTGTTTACTTTTAAAAGTCTCCCGCTCGTTAATCAGTTCTTGTACTTCCTCACTATGGGTTATCTCCCCTTCACCCACAGCTACAACACCCTTCTCTCCAGAACTTTGCGTGTGACTGTCTGTGTCACCTCTCACCATCTCATCATCTTCATACGCACGATCTGTTTCATCAGACCATTTCGTGCTCTCTACCATTGATGTCACCTGGACATCCATCATTCTTGTGTCATTTTCAACATCTCTTAGTGGCTGTGTAGGGACGTTATCTTCTTCTCCTGTAACACTTTCATCCCTAGCTGAACACTGGGACTCTTTCACCATACACGATGCTGACTCACTGGTTGGCTCGACATCTTTTCTGATGATGTCCCGAGATTGTGACGTTGACGGTTTCCCTCTGTAAAACTCACTCATCTCCAAACTCGCCATTCCAAAATTATGATTTGTTTGGTTAGGTTCTTCTTGTGAACCTTCTTCAGCGTTCTCAGCGATGGGGACCAGCATACTTCTACTGTTATGCCCGACCTCTACTTTACGAGGCCCTCGACACATGGTCGACTCCCATGCGAGATCAGGCTGGAACGGGGGTAATGCGCCTTTGACATTCCCAATGACCAAATCATAAGCGACTCCCGGCAATACTGCTGCAGTCGTCCTACCCTCGAAGTAAGGGGTGTCCACATTAATCGTCGCGAGTGGAGCCTCTATCACCGTTCCGTTCATCAACCTCAATGTTACGTTGTCACCAACATAACATTCCTTGGGTACGTATTCCTTTCGTACGATTATATGACTACAACCAGAGTCACGGAGTGCCTTGGCACGGTATCCGTTCACCGTCCCATAAGCTACAGGCATCCGACACGGGGTTCCTTCGTCTACTGCGAGTCCAAATGCGGCGTCGCTCTCTTCGTTACTCTTTTGCTTATTGGAACCATCCTGTCCTCTACCACTATAGTTGAAATATGGAGGGGCTCTACAATCTCTAGCGAGATGCCCACTCCTTTGACACTTAAAGCACGTGAGCACCTCTCTCGGCTCACTGCTACTGCGACGATAGTTCTGCCTGTCGCCGCTCCCACCTCCGATCCTGCTTTCATTGTTAGTTGCTCTTGATGCATGTTGGTTGCTACTTTTATGATTACCACTCGTGGAGTAACCATTGCCTTTTGATCTAATATTATTATTATTATGTGTGCTTTTATCTACGTGATTGTGATTTCGCGTGTGACTATTCGCTGTGAACCTCAAACGATGCGCTTCCATGTATCCTTCGGAACAAGTTATTATCTCTTCTGGTGCTTTCTTCTTCGTCTCCCTTAAGTAGGTTGCGAGTTCTTTTGGAACCGTATTCAAATACTTATCCACCGAGAAAAATTCAATAAGATCATCAGGTGTCAGTGTTACATCTGCTGCTGTTAACCACTTTTTAAGAGCCTCAATAATTCTCTGTAAATAAACTCTAGGATTATCATCTTCCGTCGGAGTTATAGTTTTATACTTCGTACAGTACCCACTTTCCGTGAGCCCGTACCTCTCCAATAAAGCTCTTTTCAGACCTTCATAGCTCTTTAACTCTTCAACAGTCATCTTATTGTACACACTGACAGCTTTGCTTGTTAGGAAACTTCCTAAAACTACCGCTCGCTTTTCTACAGGGATATCATTCGCCTCTGCTTGCTTCTCAAACATTAACAGATATTCTTCAATATCGTTTTTCTTTTCGTCGAAGAAAGGAAGCTTCAATTTTGGATACTTACTAGCATAGGAAGTACTATGGCTGCTCTGAGCACTCTGTGATGCTATCACTGCGTCATGTTGACGTTGTTTTTCTTCAGCATCAAGCTTCATCTGAAGCATTCTTTCTTCTGCTTCTCTTGCATCTTTTTCTGCCTCTAACTTTACTCTTTGCGCTTCTGCTTCGATTTTGGCTTTCTCTACTCCCGCTTCAGCCTCAAGCTTAGCTTTCTCTCGCCTTTCATCTTCAAACTTAGCTTTCTCCCTTTCATCTTCAAGCGCTAACCTTTTCTCTTCTAAAGCTAACTTTTCTCTCTCCAAATCAGCAGCTACTTTATCTTTTAGTGCGGCAGCGATTTCCTTACCCGAAAGACCAGCGGATTTGCACCACTCCATAAACTCAGCGTTAGATGTAGCCATAGTTATATTTGTTATACACGAAACAAATTACAAAATATATCGTTCACTAACAGAGTCACTTTTAACGCACGAATCACAATCCCGTTTTCTACCAAAATTTTCGAAATTTAGCTTTCACTGATAGCTCTATGAAAACAAATTTCTAACGCGCAAAATTACAAGATTGTATACTATATTATAATATAATATATATATATTAATATATATATAATATAGATTTATATATATATTATTTATATAATATATATATAATTATATATAATATATATATATATATATATATATATATATATATATATACTAGTTTACACAATCTGCAATAAAATTTGACAAAATTTTACGGGGAATTAGTGTTTTCACTAAAGAACTCAAACAGAGGAAAAATTGTGAATTCCGGAAACCACTATTTCGCTCCGCTCAATTTTGCAAACTTTAACGCCTATCTAAACAATATTATAAATATATATAATATATTTATATAATATATATAATATATATATATATTATATATATATATATATATATATATATATATATTTATAAGAGCATAATATATAAATTACCAAAATTATTCCAGTGTTTCTCTATTTCCAAACGATAAATATTGCTGCAATAACAGTTTGTTATCCCACCAATACGCAAAGAAAATTAAATACGTCTAATTTCAACAAAGCAAATAGTCCAACCGACTATATTGACAGTTAAAAAAAACAATACAATATCAACTTATATCATATATCAACAACTGGGATATAAGTTGCAACACTTGAA
>JABUQX010098649.1:0-20983 GCA_015478945.1 Trachelipus rathkii
TATACTATGTATAACTAGTATACCTATAATTAATATATATTATATTAATATATATATATTATGATATATATATATATAGTATATTATATATATATCGATAGCGTTCAGGCCGCTTATAGAATGATAATAACTAAGAATCTATGGACGCTAGTGTAAGATTCGAGAATGTACTATAGATATATATATAGTATCATATCTATATATATATAATATAGTGATTATAATATAATATATCATGGGCAGTGGCTCGTATAATATATATAGTATATTAATAGTATATATTAATATATATATATTACATATATATATATATATAGTAAGTTAATGTAAATATATATAATATATATATATATATATAGTATATAGTGATTCTCTTCTTTTCGTTGTAGGCTGATATATATTATATAATAAGTAATATAGAGAAAGTATTATGAATAACTCAATCTACTTTATAAATAGAAGTCTATATATATATATTATATAGATATATATCTATAATAATATTATATTATATATAAATAAATATATATTAATATATATAGGTATACTAGTAACCTATTAGTATTAATATATAAAAGAAAAAAGTATAAAGCGTATAAAAAATTATAATATAAAAAATATAATTAAATAGGGCAGCATAAAGTTTATTTAATATATTATATATATATAAATAGATATATGTATATTATTTAATTAATTATAGTATTATATATATATTATACTATATATTAAGTAAATTATTATTATAAAGAATACTAGTATATACGTATATATATATATGATATATATTATATATAGTCTAATATTACCAAAGAGAAACATTTTTCTCTTATATGAACGGTATGCTACCTAACCTTATGATATATAAGTATAATTCTGTATACTATATATATATATATATTGACTAATATATTATATATATTGGTATATATATATCTAGTATAAGTATGCTTATAGCTATATATAATATATAGTATCTATATGAAATACTATATATATAATATAGTATAGTATTATGATACTAATATATATATACTATATATAATATGAATCATAAATATAGTATAAATATATATAGTATATTAATATATTTATGATATATATATATATATATATATATATATAAATAAAAAATTAATAATTATTTTATTAAAATATATTGATTATTATATGATATATATAATTATAGTATTATATATAGTATAATATTATATATTACTTAGTATAAATATAATACTATATGAAATATGATGATTATTATGAATATATAGTATATAAACTTAAATATTTTTACAGATTAGCGTATATATATATTATATATAGTATATATATAAGTATATATATATATAGTAGTAATATATATATATAAGCTATTATATAATATATAATATATGTATAAGTTATAGTAGTAGCAGGTAATATGGACTAAAATTTGGCACACTTGATTTTACCCACTGAACTTTGAACGACATATCTCTTTTACCAACCGACTTGAGCCGACCCTGAACCTTTTTGGGCCTTGCTTTTAGGCTTGACCGCGTTTTTGGGGCTTGAACTTTTGACGTGCCCTTCGAAGAAGGGACTGCTAGACGGAATGCGAGCATCCGTCGTACGTATTCGCCGCCCTTTGGTGTATTGCCATGGGTTCAATTTGTCACCCATGCTAGAATTTTTAGGCTGTAAATATTTTTGGTCACCCTTTATGAACTTAGCCGCTTTTTTGCATGTCTTACCTTTTTATTGGTCCTGACCTTTTTCCAAGCTTGGCATAGCAGCACTGGTAATTTTGACTCACACAATTTTGTCTTGACCTTAGTTTAAGCGCTATGATATTTCGGACTGAGCCTGATAACGTGTATTAAGGTACTGAAATGTGTGGTTTCGAATCCCACCGCTAGCGTCCACCCGCCTTGTGTCCCGTCCCGCCTTGTGTCCCGCCCGCAGGCGCCACTACAACAACACACAACAACACACACCACACACAACACACACACACACATGCACACACCCACGTGGTCATCGACTCATTACGACGTTCCACTACTTTACATCTGTCTCTAACTTTCTTACTAGCCTACAAGCCCTAACGGCTTCTTCTCGCGTCCGCAGCCTGGGTCATATTTCGAAGTATAACCCAAATAGAACTCGACCCGCTAGTACCAGCTCAGGCGAAATCCCTGAAGCTTTTACCACAGAACCACCGATATGATCAGGGTGTTCTGTGATCTTTAATTTCAAGTATTAGATTATAGAATCTGAGCAATCGATGTTTAATTGAATTTATAAATATAATATATGAAAAGAAATAAAAGTAATATAATAATAATACTAAATAATAATCATATAATAATACTAATAATAATTAATAATATAATATAATAATAATAATTATAATAATAATGAATAATAATATAATAATAAAATAATAATATAGATAATAATATATCAATAATCAAGTGAATAATAATAGATAATAATTAATATAATAATAATAATAATTATAGTATATATAATATAATAAATCTTATATTTTTTTTCTTATTAGATATCAGTTATAGTATAATATAATATATATATATATATATATATATATATATATATATATTATATATATATATATATAAATAGGTATATTGACGTATATATATATATATAATAGATTATATAGGAGAGAGAGAGAGAGAGGAGAGAAGAGAGCGCGAGCGACAAGACTAGGCAGTTTTGTCTGCGTGCGCGCAGCATTGTTCGAGGCAGTTACTTGATATCAATCTCGCACGCTGTTTAATTACCGAAAATTTGTAAGCATTTTTTATTTGAATTGGCTTAATATCGAAATTTATTTTAATTATTTTAATTATTTACGTATTGTAATTATTTTAATATTTACGTATTGTAATTATCTTTATTTTAACATTTCGAAGCAGTTACTTGTTGTCAATGCTCCACATGTTTAAATACCTAAAAATATGAAGCATATGCATCAGAATATTCGTTAACAGTTTGTATTGATTGATTAGACTTAAATTGATTGATTAGTTTTAGATTGATATGTCGATAAGCTCAATAAGGTACAGAAGAAAAGTCAATAACCTAGTGGAGGAATTATTAGTTTTTTTTTAACTTTAATTAGAAATTATAAATAATAGAAATACTCGATATTAGCGTCTCTCGAGGCGAGACTAACACGTGGCTTTTACTATCCTCACGTGCAGACACTGACCTCAATGACGTGCTCATAGAAGCGCGCTCACACACCACACACATGGCCGCAGTGGTGATTGAAGACAGAAGCGGTGGTGAGGAGTGTGGTTGTAGGGTAGACAAACACACCGACAACACACAACCACACAGACACATAACTGCAAGGCCTAATTTAGAATGTTAGTCAAACTATATAATAGATGTATATATATATGTAATATATAGTTTTATTATATTGATCTATCATATTAGTCACTATTCATAAATGCTGTAAAAAAAAAAACATCAGATTTTAGACTATATCTTAATACTACTATGTATATATAAATTAGGATATGTCGGAAGAAGATAGTGTATATATACGTGATATAAGTACTAAGTATGTAGTAGTACTATAATAAGTATAATATTATTCAAACCTACCACAACGACACACAAAGACACAGTAATGTCACACACACACACCACGCCCACACAGCACAACACAGGTGCACGTCTACCGTATCACAATGCAGCCCTTTGGTCTTCCAGGGACAATTTTGAGAATCCAAATTTCTTCCGGGTCAACTTTGTATTCCAGGGGCCAAATTTATAGTAATATAGTATAGTATTATATATATATAGTATATAGTAGTACTATATTATATAATATATATATATATATTATAAGTATGTCGTAAAAGTATTACGAATAACGTACGACACACACACACACGCCTCTATGGATACTTATAGCACACAACGTCACACACTAGGGCTACTTATACGGCACCCAATAGACCTACATGAGCACTATGACTTATACACACATTCACTATGAGCACTATACAGTACCACACTTGACACTTATAAGAGAATTACACTTACATACACACGATGACAACTTATACATACACCCTATGACACTTATAAGGCACTTAAGCTTACAATATAAAGCACTATGGAACACGTTATACGCGCACTTAACAGCCGCCATAGACCTTACCACTTGCCATACAGACACTTACAGCTAGCCATAGTACACGTACACTCAATCACGCTACACAGATACAGCTTACACTTACACTTCAACACACTGAATTTTTGATGTCTTAACTTTTTTTGTCCTTGAAGAACAGAGTTAAAATTGATGTTTTCCGCTAGTTCAGTAAGCTTAGCCCACACAGGGCAACCCGGCTATGCGGCCCGTCCCCGTAAGCCCTCACTTTCCAACCGGCTAGAAGCCGACGCTTGCGGCGCAGGCGCAATATTACGCGTCGTAAGTCGCCGCCCGCGTGCGCGCCACTAGGCGCAATATTTCGACGTGACACGCCCGCCGCGGTGCGCGCCGCAGGCGCGGAATAATTCCCCGGCGTCGACACGAAAAGAATTATGATTAATGAGTAAACTATGGATTCAAAGAATTTCTTTTTTCAAATATACTATGATCATTATACATTTTTATTTCATATTAAACATTTTTATTAAAACATTATTTGGGCGATTCTGAAAACTGTAACTCATTACACGAGCCTAAGTGACGTTGAGTAGTTTTTTACTTAATACATTTTTAATTTATAAATTTTTAAAAATTCGTATGTAAGTAGAGAAAAAAAGACGGCAGTGTCTGGATATTATAAACATGTTATTGTAGCTACGACATTGTTTACGAAATGTTTATAAAAAACATTAACATTACATACCTTAAAAACAGTAAATCACAGTTAAATCAATAGAGTGTTACTTTTACACAAGGGATTAGTATTGGCTTTTGTTTTAAACTGTTTAACTGCTTTACTCATATGTTTTACTGCTTTATCTTATTATTAACATTACATAAATCCTTAAAGCAGTAAATCATTAAATCAATAGAGGTGTGACATAGCAACAAGGGGTTAGTAAGGTAGATGCTTTTGTTTTAAACTGTTTTTTTCCTTTGCAATTTT
Organism: Trachelipus rathkii; assembly: GCA_015478945.1. Taxonomy (NCBI): domain Eukaryota; kingdom Metazoa; phylum Arthropoda; class Malacostraca; order Isopoda; family Trachelipodidae; genus Trachelipus; species Trachelipus rathkii. Next base: position 5,127 of record JABUQX010098649.1, read on the forward strand.
CACATGTTTTTCACTGCTTTAACTGCAGATATTTATTAACATTACATACTTGAATAAAAGGCAGTAAAGTCGTAGATTCAAGAAGAGGTCGTTTACCGGGGAATAGGAGGGGGTGGATGGGGTGCTTGAGCAACTGTTTTACTGCTTTACTTCACATGTTTATTAACATTACATACCTTAAAGCAGTAAATCAGTAGATCAATAGAGCGGTGTTACATGCAACAAGGGGTTAGTAAGCTTTTGTTTTACTGTTTTACTGCTTACAACACACACACACATCACACAAACACAGAACAACACACACACACACACGTTGGCAGCACACACACACACACACCACAATTAAACATATCAAAAGTTCTTTTGTATGAACATAATTTTATTAAAAACATTTCATGTTTAAACTAAATTTTTTATAATTTTTTCATTGAATTTTATATTGGTTTCAAGTTTCTTAAATTTTAATAAATCCACAATAATCACAAGAATTTATAATTATTATTTATATAATACTTTTGTTTAAAATTTTATATCATCAAGTTTTAAAATAACTTTTACTAAAAATTTTTATGAAATTTTATTAAAGAAGGTTTATTTTATACGTGACCTGATAAGCAATAAAACAGTAAATCAGATAAGGGCCAGCCACTAGCACCCCTCTACAAGCAAGCTATGGCCACGTTTTGTTCTATTCGACTTCTGGCTTTACCATCATCTTTAGCCATGTATAAGTATATAAATTAACAAAATAAGTTCTACTCCTGCTAATGGATAACATGTGATTTTATTAAAATCAAATTCCTAGTTTTTTATTTAAAAATAGACAATTGATTACACTTACATTTAATTATTCGCTCGACTGTTACAACTAAAAATGTTTCAACAGTTTTTTAAAATAATTCGGATTTTCTTTATTATGATTATTATTATCTATGGACATTGACAATCCAATCATCGAGAAAACCACACCTGCAATCCTTACAGATACGAGAACTGCCTCTCTCTGTAATATGTGTTGAAATAACTACAATTTAGGCCTAAATTTAAGATAATCCTTTTGTACGCGGGGCCGATTTAGGCTAATGTCTCGGTCAAAATCATATTTCAAACCTGAACTTTTTTCTGTAAAATGTGGTGCAATAATTCTACGTTAGTGTCTAAATTTAGGCCGTAAATTTATTTGATAAACTTTGTATCCCAGGCTTAATTTAAGCCTAACACCAGGTAAAAAGGTAATTCCAGTATAGAAAAGAATTATTGTTTATTATTATGTATTTTTGTAAAATATATTTCAAAACTGATAACAGTCTAGAGGTCGGGTAAGATCCTTTAAAGGGCAGGTAAGAAGAGAAATGGTTTCTTCACTTGTGATTGGCACGGAGTATCCGTTATGCTCTATATGACCTCGTATGTATTATTGTCGAGAATTATTTTATCGTCTTCCATATTTAGTTGCACATGTTTTTTTCAATATCCTGAGCCTTATCTGTGTGATTGGGTGAAAATTAACTTTGTTCTTTAAACTTGTATTTGAGCAGGTGTGTTTTATTTACTTTTAGACCCACAATCTTTTTTTAGGTCATTTTAGACTTGTGTTTTATCGGTACAAAGGTTATCTGATTTGTACAATAAAGTGTTTTATTTTTTACTAAGTGTATAATATAATATTTAATGAATGAAATACTTCACATGAGGAATAATTTATATTTTCACTAGAATACGGATATATTAAATTCACTAGATGTTAATAGTAGATTCACGTGAAGCAAAACGCAAGAGCGGCCCGAAGCGTGACCCGTGTGCGAGAACAGGCCGCTGAACCCGCCGACGTAAATACTACGCGTCGCGAAAAAATATGGAGCGTGTATTTCAAAATGGTAGGGCTACATCCTAAAGAAGGATGATATTTTTGGAACGTCCCATTACAGTATGTTATAATACTTTCTGAGGGGGAGGGGGATGTGATAATTAATTCCGAATGGGCAAGTTTATTAAAAATGCTGGTACTCTATTTAAACCTAAAATACTTAGCGATGGTTAACGCGCATGTCATACACAGTCTGATATAGAAGAGGTATGAACTTACATACTTGATGTAATTTTGAGGTTATAATAATATGATCCCGAATACTGAAGTTCATAAGAGAAATTAGTGATGTAACATAGAGGGTAGGTGTTATTATGCATGTATCGCATTGGTGTATTTAACTAATATAGTGTAATGATTATAATAATATTTTGAGAAATAAACAACTTTTCATAACTTATACAATAGAGAAGATAAACGTAAAAGACTAGCTTGAAAAGGAGGGCATGGGACAAATGCTAACATTAACTCTACGTCCTAATGGTAAGGTGTATGCTTTTATGCATATAAAACTTGTTTTTATCATGCCTTAAAGTAATAAGATTTTAAAGGCATACCACAAAGGAACATGGCCAGCGTCAAATCCGGACTATTTGTTCTATTCCCTCAAGGAATTAATAACTTTAGGAAATAAAATACAACTGTTTTATCCTCACAAAACAAATGTTCTTTTTGAAAACGTAATGTTGTCAAAGAAACTTATTAGTGAATGTGTTTCTCTATAAATAAAATTAAAATGTTCAGGTAAGAAAATAAATATGGACGGCTCGATATATAGGAAGCGGTGACTAATGAAAATACAAAGATGATGTAATGAAAGTTTTTACAACGCATATCATAAAGAAAATATTTTTTCCGCGACCGCGTAGTGATATTACGCCGGCGGGTTTCATGCGGCTGTTACGCACCGGGTCGCGCTTGCGGGCGCTCTGGCGTTTTGCTTCACGTGATCAACTATAAATTAGTGAATTTAATTATTATCTATTCTAGTGAAATAATATTATTCGCCTCAATGTAAGTATTGTTTATGTATAAATATAGATATACACTTAGTAAAAAATAAAACGCTTTTTAATACAAATCAGATAACTTGTGAACCGCCGCTAAACAGCTAAAATGACTATGAATTTTAAAATGAGGTTTGGGTCTTAAAGGATATAAACATCACTCTGCTCAGATACAAGTTTAAGAACAAAGTTTAAATTTTCATCCTATCACCAGGCAAGGTTAAGAATATGAAAAACATGTTTTTTTACATAGCCTAAAACCAAAAGACGAATAAGAATAATTCTCGACATCACATACGATGGGTCATATAGAGATAAGGATTACCGCGACCAATCACAAGTGGAAAACATTTCCTTCTACCTGCTTAAAGGATCTTACGATCCCAGCAAGTTTCAGTTTGAAATATATTTATAAGAAATGATAGAAATCGATAACCATGATTTTCTTGTCTATACTGGGAAACTTTTGACCTGGTGTTAGGCTTAAATCAGCCTGGATAACAAAGGTTTAATCCTAAAGTTTAGCCCTAAAAGTTGGGCTAAGTAGTTATTTGCAACCATCATTTTACAGAAAAAGGTCAGGTTTTGGAAAAATACTATTTGACCTGGGAATTAGCCTAAATCTCTCTGGCAATAAAACTAATAGAAAGTAATTTTATTTCAACACATTTTAATAGAGAGAGGTCAGGTTCGTATCTGTAAGGAGTGCGGGGTTGTTGTGTTTTCCTCTGTGATGGAGTTGTTCAAGTGTACATAGATAATAAATAATAATAAAGAAAAGTCGGAATATTATTTTAAAAACTTTGAATATTTTTAGTTAACATCGAGCGAATAATATAAATGTAAGTGATAATTGTTATTTTTAATAATAAAACTCCGTATTGATGATGTTTTTAATAAAATGAACATGTTACTGTTAAGCAGAGAAGAACATTATTTTTGTTATTTTTAATACTTATTTAAGTGGCTAAAGATGATGTAAAGCAGTAATCAATAGAACAAAAAACGTGGCATGCTTGGTGTAGAGGGGTGCTAAGGGGCTGGCCTGACTGATTTACTCTGATTTATCTGCTTTTAAGGTATGTAAAGTATATTGTTTTTAATAAAATTTCATAAAATTTTATAAAGAGTTATTTATACAAACTTGATAGTTAATAAAATTGGATAAACCAAAAAGGTATTAACCAGTTAGATAATAAAGATTCTTTGTTCAAAGAGTAGATGAGTTGATTTATTATGAGAAGATCTTAAGAAACGTTTGAAAAATAATTTTAAGTTTATATTTGAATGAGTAATATAAATGTATGTGTTTATTTAAAACATAAAATGTTTTAATAAATTATGTTCATACAAAAGAACTTATTTGATATGTTGTGAGTGATGTGTTTCTTTCTTTTGTGTGTGTGTGCTGTGTTTTTGTGTCTTCAGTAAGTGGTGTTTTTGCGCCAAGAGCCATTTTCAAAATATATACAAAGTCTTAGGCATAAGGTCTCAAATAAAAAAGTTAGCAAATATATAGATAATCACACTAATAATAAATAATAAATAAATATTGTAAAACAACTAATAATAATAATAATAATAATATAAAATTAATAATAATAATAATTATACTAATGAATGAATAATATAATAATATAATACATTTAATTACTAATAATAATTAGTAATACAAAAATAATAGATAATAAGGATATACATAGCATGAGATAAAAAATATAAAATTCTAGGTGTATAGTATTCAAAACAGATGGTTAAGGTAACGAACAAATATATAGGGTGAACAACACGTAGCTAAATGGTCTCAGTTCACGTCCCTCAATGTGTACAAGAGGAGTATTATGTGGCGCAACAGAGAGTAAATAAAAATCTAATCTGTTATCGCAGCCTTCTCAGCTGCCTAAAAAGTGTCTTAAAAAAGATAATCGGTACACAAGCTAAAAATCTCGATACAATTAGCTTGCTCATGTGTCAGAGTGATGAATTCAAGGATTAATGAGTCATTCCTCGAATTTCATTGGCTGTCGTGGATGGCATAGGCCGACAAAATAAACAGACTCCTCTGATTGTGTTACCGCTACGAGCGTAACGCATAAGTTGTGCATTTAGAAACCATGATTTAAAAGGGTGGGGGGTTTTGAGTAAGTGAGGCATTTTTAAGCCTATGTTCTAGGTTTGTGTGTAGCACGCTTGGGAATGGCTAAGTGGATAACAGCTGCAACGCGGTATGTATTGGTAGATGATTTGGTGGAGTAATACTATGTGGAATAAGTAATAATTGAATTATAACTATAATAATAATAATAATAATGAATAGTAGTATATAAATAATAAGTAATATATATATAATAATAAATAAATAAATAATAAATAGTAAAGTGATTATCAATATAATAATAATATAATAATAGCAAAAATAATCAGTACTTATTAGTATAAGTTTTAATGATACATTATATAATTATAATTAAATATGTATATATATTATATTTATAACATACTAATTTATACTTTCCAATAAATCATTAATAAAATTGTATAGACTAGTTTATTAGAAAGAAGAGTTACAGACTTAGTAAAAAAAAAGATTAAAATAATGATGTAATGAATAAGAATAAACCAATAATAAATATTATTCATAATATTTTGATTTCGTTGTGTAAAAGGAAATGTTGTTTGTAGATTGCTTATGGTCGCTTGACCTGTTCTGATGGTGAATTTGATAACATATCTATTATGTTTAGTTGTAGCTTAGGTTAATGTATAACATAGTATCATGTCTAGTGTATGTAATTATTTCTTTTATAACTATGTAAGCTTACAGTAGGTAACATCAGTCATAATAAATAAAAAACGGTATAAAGAATTTAGGGTATTTAATTTGAACAAAAGTGTGTTTTAAAACAGTCATCCATTAATTTCTTAACATTTACAAAAATGGAAAACGACATAATACACAACAACAAACAACACACAACAACAAACAACAACAACAACAACAACAACAACAACAACTCCAAGAACTCCGCATAACAACCGACATACGAACAATCAACCAACATACAAACAAAACATACAATCGATAGATGAGCATAGACAACGAAACGAGACTATACAAAACAACAACACAACAAATGCACACAATGCAACATTTCACACTCAGATCGTATAACGTTCACCGTTAACAAACAGCAAAACAAGTCAAACAAAGCTCAAAACGCAAACATTTCAAACAACAAACAGCTACAGCAAAAGGATTCATTTTTTCTGTTTTGTTTATAAGTGTGATTATCAAGAAAAGATTAACTTATAATAAGTGACAATATTGAACAATAGATCAAAATAGATCAATAGATTGAACTTATGGTATGCAATTAGAATAATTGTGGATGTGAATAAGTCGTAGGGTGGGAGATGGTTAAGGTTTGAAGTTTATTATACATGATTTATCGTAGTTGTTTTGAAACGTTGAGTATTATTACTGTATATAAACCTAATTTACTGCTTAGGTGTATGCTGACAGAGATATGGCCAAATTTGTTTTTTAAGTTATTAGATATAAACAATAAAAAAAAATAATTTTTTTAGTAAAAACAAAACAAAATAAAATAAAAGTTTTTGTGTTATTGCTGTTAGATGTAAGAGTGCTAAAATAGATAACTTGAGAAATAACAGACTCAAGTTAGATCAATGTAGTTCAAGAAGAGTCTAGTAGATCAAAGTTAGAGATACTCAATGTTAGATTCGATGATTTAGATCACGAATGGGTGTGAGGGTGACTGTATGGTAAGTTTGATTAAACCGATTTACGCTGATTTACTGCTTTAGGGTATGTAAAATAGTGTAAAGGGGGATAAATTGGTTTTGTAAGTGTTAATAGGACAGTCACAAGTGATGTAAGACATAATATTATTGTGAGTAAAAACAAATAGTATTGTTTGTAAAGAAAAAGAAAACAAAAATAATAAAAGTTTTTGTGGTTAATGATTGTTTAATTAAGTTCGCCAATAAATGTATTGACTGTGATATTCCAATAGATCAATATGAGTTAAATAGATCAATAGTAGATGAGTGAGGATCACGTAAGGTGGTAGGTGGGTGTTGACTGGGAGGTGCCAGTTGTTGGGAGTTTAGACTGAGTTACGTTGATTTTACGTTGTCGTTGTGTTGAGTGTGGTTGTAAATGTATGTTTTAATATTGTGTTTGTTAAAAGTGTGTCAGTAGTGTAAGCTCATAAGAAAAGAGTCAATTTTGTAGTGATATACAAAGTATCAAATGTGTTTGAGATATTTTTGAAATTTAAAGCGTTATTGATATAAATTTGAAATATGTTGATCTGAAAATTACAGATATCAAGATTAGAATAACAAATGTAAAAGAGTTTGTAAACTTAGATAAGAAAGACAGAACAATAGATAAATATTTTAGTGTGTAACGTATTAATAAAAAGAAAACGAGATTGTGAAAATAGAAAATGTCAGTCTGGGCTAAACGAGTGTTTACTAAACTCAGCACCGCAACCGGCTCCAGCACGTGCCTTGTACCAACTCTGTCCTCCTTCTCAGTCTCGCTTTCTCCATCCTCCTTCCTCCTCCTCCTCATTCGCTTCTCTTCCTCCTTCCTCCAACTTCTCTTATGCATCACCGTGCGAGACATCTCGTATCGTTCTTGGTTTATTTCAGCATGGGGAACCCCCTCCGTAAAATTAGCGCGGGTATGCGAAAGCTCCAGCGCCGCACTTGCCAAATCCAATTTCTCTCCGCATACTCTCTACTCACAGCTAGTGAAAATATCTGCAGACATTAAGTCAACCTCTACTTAGTGGAGAGAAATATAGCTATCTGGGTCAAAAGGAGAGAACCACGAAAACACACCTAGGATTCCAGGCAGGTAGAACGACATCAGACGGAAGCACAAACCAGACACACCAGAAATAAAGATTAGCCTGGGGCTATAACGCTACACCTCTCCTATTATTTATAGTGTAGTTGGCTATAAAAAAAATTATATTGGGCTGTTGCAAATTTTTTTTTTGTTCTCTCTCTGCTTAAATTATTTGCAAACACTCTATTGTTGATTTATGATCAATATATTATTTATTGTTCAGGTTTCGTAGTTGTTGCTCCGCAAAGGAAGTCACTTTAAAGTTTCCAACGGTTCCATAGAGAATCATTAGGGCTTGTCGAGGATTCCAGGATTTCCGGATATCGTACACCAGCCCCATACCGGTACTTTAACTACTGGCTGGGTTTTGTGACGGGAGTAGTGGGTTGGTCGTGTCACTCCGCCTGGGCCAGGGATGAACCCTCACATTGAACGAGACTCGCGCATTACAGTGTAGTGGATCGTCTAAGAACGTCGCCGCTTGTATAAGCGCCTCTACGTTGCGAATTTTTCTATACTGGCGGCAAAAAAATTAACGGAGGCTGTTCGACTTCACACCGAATACAAAGGGGCTGGTAAGAGGCGGCTTTGTCCTCTTGTCTGCCGACTTGCGTCGTTTCTTCTACTAACTTTCTGTAATACTGATGCCCATGATGATCTCGGAGCTTTACCGTTTGGCCCAAAAAGGTCAGCCAATAAGGTCCGGCCCACCGGTCCAACAGATAATGGGAAATAGGATACGAGGCGAAAGATATAGATGATTTATTATTATTATTATTTTGATTATTTATTGTGTTATATTATTTATATTTGTTATTATTGTGAATTTATTTATTTATGTATGTGTATTATTATTATTATGTTTGATTAGTTATTATGAATTATTGATTGTCTGTTGTTATTGATGTTGATTGTAGTTTGTTATGATTAGTATGTAGTTATTGATTTGTTAATTAGTAATAGTAGTAGTAGGTAGTTAGTAGGTAGCAGTAGTGTGAGTAGTGAGTTAGGAGTTGTAAAGTCCTACACAAGACAATTGCTAAATTGTGTTTTTATATTGGCAGCCATACCGGCAAACGTCCAGCAACCCATGACAAAAACCGGCAACCGCGTTCAACAACCGGGCATATCAGCGGGGAATCTGTTGAAAAATAAAAGATTTAAGACGGAAGGCGTGGCAAAAAAAACTGCAACCGCCACTGAGCGGTTTTGGGCACAAATATTAGGAACGCAAATAAAAACTGTGACAGACGCGGGCGGATGTAAAAATCCGAGGCTTCGCTCCATCACTGAATATCAGCATAAAATTATAGACTATATATAATTATATTATATACTCACATTAGGAAATTACTGGATACATAATATTTTTTTAACGAATGAAAAAGTATATATATAATGATAGACAAGAGTAAATATAAATAATATAGTATTAGTAATATTCAACATTTTCCATTATAATAAAGAATATGGCATATAATAAGTAGCCCCTATATAATACAGTAGGAGTAGGTGAGAGAGGCCAAATAATAATTTAGAGTATATAGTAATGGGTTATATAATATATACCATAAAATTTATGAACTAGCTAAAAGGAATTAGTAATATATATTAATCCAAGCTAGAGACCTGCAAAATTCTTTGCGAACTAATTAAATATTACTTTAAGAGTATAGGTAGTAACATATATATATATACGTTATACACGGTTGCTTATATATATATAGACGTCGTTAAATAATCACTAAAAAACAGTTATTGTATATAGTTTCAGTTGACGAGAAAAGCAGCAATTGAGGGAAATTTCTTGGACCCACTATTTGCCTGCTGCAACCGAAGATGATTTTAAGACAGGACTAAATGACAGATCAGTTCATATCAAATGTAAATCAATTCATTGACGAATTGAGCTTCTTCAATGAAGATGAAAAGGCGGATTTATAACAACGTATTATTACTTAGCACAATAATAAAGATCAAATAAGTTTTGGAGGACATTTTTGGGAATTGGCTAACATTCTTTTTATTGCATTTTGAAAACCTGAATATCTTGATGTTGAATATAAAGGCAACCTTTAATTGATTGTACAGTTTATTCATTCTAATAAACTGCTACAATATATAAATCAAAAATATAGAGTCAAAGGCGTTGTAGAAAAAATTAGGCAGGTGAGGAAGAGTTCTCACCGACCTCTACAATAAGATTAAACACACTTGTCGGAATAGAGAGATATATCATATCACACTAATTATAATATATTTTATAGCGCATGATTACGTATTTGAGCCTAACGTAATTATCAAATAGTTAACGCCAATAAACAAAGTAGCGACATGTGTTCAAGCAATTTATTAAACTTTTTTTGTAAGAAAGTTCAGGTAATGGAATATATAGCGGTCAAAACAGACTAGTGTTGTCTCTTCTTAAAAATAAGCTTCAGTATATAAGGCTCCAGCCGCGTCAAGAAATAAGTTGTCTAGGATTGCATTGTAGATATCAGATGTCAAGAAGATTTATTCATTTATTTGACATGTTGTCGAGAATTAAATTGAAAAATATGGACAGGCAGAATTAAGAGAAAATATTATTGTAATTAACGATGAGTTATGATTAAGAATACGGTCTATACTTTCGTTAGTTTACTAACTGTAATAAAATTATATAATAATGATAAGTAATTTTCAAGATGTATAAATATTATTTACTTTATCCATTGAATCTAAGTATTATACACGTAATAGAAACATAAGTAAACACCAAAAACTTAGTATCGCACTATATGAAAAATGATATTATTTAGAAGTAATTATATATATAGGCGTAGCTTATACACTTAATATTTTATATCATAATATATCAGTATATATTACTGAATTACGTAGCGTATAGCGAAATGCCGATGCGGATGTTTTGGAAAGAGATAAAATTATTATTTGGAGATATATATATAGTCAACTATTATTAATACGTAGCAGAAAGTATGCAATATATATCAGGCTTGGTTCAACTGAACACTATAGATTCAAAGTACATAGGTATACAAAGTACAAAGTGACTGTAGCAGAATTGTTATCAAGAGATTCTAGTCGAAGTAACGAAATAAGTACATAACTAGGCCTGAAAAATGAGCTAAATGTAGAACAGAAGATTAAAGAAGCCTTTCTGGTGAGCGAGATAAAGAAATTAGTACAAGGAATACTTTATATTCGAATAGAACACCACATATATATATATATTATGGTCTTAAAACTAACTTTCATAAAGAATATTATTGAACCTTTTCCAAGTATATTTCAGGAAACTTTTTTTCTATATACCCAATTAATAATCATTAATAATATTAATATATATATATATATATACTTCTATGCAGGCAAGTATATATACCATATTCCTAGAAGAAGTATATAATATATATTTATATATATATTATATATATATATATATAAGTATAGATCCAGTGGTAACTGACCGATTATGGTGACATGAAAAAAGTCACTTTTTGAATATAAACGCTATAAATAACATGACCATATAATATAACTATACGTGCACACTTCATATATGGCTTATAGACTATACTACTCCACCACCAAAGGTACTTGCGTCTTTCCAGTCACGGCAAAGGACTGGGGGGTAAGAATATGCAGTACCAATGCACGCGGAAATAGAAAAAGTCGTATATCTAGAAATAGAATATGAAGCAAGTCGAAAAGAAAGCCCAAGCTATACGACCCCCTTTATACAACTTTCTCAGCTAGAAGCTAACGATGTTCGTATGCAGTCAGGCGACCAATTTTCACGCGCATACGCCGTACGAGATAGCTTTTGAACCACGGGGAGACCAGAGCGACGGACCCTCACTATGGGCATACTCGCGAGTATAGCATACTGTTCACGTAAAACTCTCTTTGCCCCAGTTGGGCCTACAACCATACCGCAATATTGACAAATCCCGCAGTAGCCCTTCACTCGCTATTTATGTCTCCTATCTCTCGCTTTACATGCCATATATGCTCCACATATTCTCTCTCCTCCAGCGCATTCCTTTACGACGAGAGAGAGTCATAGACCATCTATTTGTCTTTCAGGCCTCAGTCCGGCATAACCGAATTCACCTCACTCACCTCTATCGATATAATGATGGCCATTTGCGACTCTAGCCAAACACGATTTATTAGCATTATCTCCATTCCACATGACGCAGACACACGTAAGCAGACGGTAACTTTCATTTATTCTTTCATTATCGCCTGTTCTTTGCATCACCACAGGCAACTCTCTGAACGTTATCATTTCTCATTTTGATATCAAAAATATTATCCTCTCTACCACCATCAGCAAACATACACACCAGCTAAGATTGTTCCCACAATCAAGCTGAACAACATTGAAAACATTTTGATCTATACCTCCTTATTCCAGACCAGTCTCATTACTATTTATAGACAGAGGTACAACACACTCTCATATAAGACCGCTAGCCCCCTCAAAGACTTTGTACCTTTACATCCCCAAGGATTTGAGTACACCTAAGACCACACTTCCTTAGCCAATATTGCTCACATCACTTTGCTAGTGCATTACTAAGCTGCTCTCCGAGCGGTGATGTTATTAAACAAAACTTTTCATCCAACATATATACCTAATAATAATGAATCTTTTGATTTGAATAAGATAGTACTTGAATTCATGGAGATAAAGCCCCAAAATATTTATTTTTAAAACACAACCTACCCATAATATGCTTTTCGTAGAAGAGCTATTCATCCTTGTATGGAGTACGCAACACATATCCATGGTGGTTGGTGACCTAACTTTCAAACCCCTTCATGAATGAGTTGAATCGAAACATTTTTGATTATCAAACTTTGCATCACTTTCCTTATACTATCACAGCCATTACTAACAGACAATCACTTTCATTATACTACCACAGCCAATACTAACAGACAATTACTATCATTATACTACCACAGCCATTACTAACAGACAATCACTTTCCTTATACTACCACAGCCATTACTAACAGACAATCACTTTCCTTATACAACCACAGACATTACTAACAGACAATCACTTTCCTTATACTAACACAGCCATTACTAGCAGATAATCACTTACCTCAACTACCAAACACATACTTCCACTACACAGATCAACACTTACGCACACGCTTCACTATCGTCATACATATTTTTGATTCGATTCAGAAGCCCACAGAATTGCAAAGCTTACCACCAAACAGTAAATTTGACATAACAAAATGCCATAGGGAAGCAGCTAGGGATTCCGGTTCGCCTATTAATCCTATACATATCTTTCAAATCCATAACCTAATATAATTTATCTTACTATTTTGATATTTATCTGTTCCCCAATGAGGGCCTTAGCCAATCAGAGCTAAGGACAGAAATCTGAAATTGAAGAATCTGAGTACAGATATTTAAATACCATTTGGCACGTGCCTCTCTCTCCTGAACTAAAAGGGTGGTCGAAAAGGAATGCGAAAGATGAAACCGCACGCGCTCAAACCACAAACTCCCAAGAAAGAATAGATTCAGTTTTCCAAGCCACAAAGATACAATGATCTCATGTCAGTCGCCTTTAATCACTACATGTATGTCTCCATCTGTTATTTCAGACAACACTGCTAAAATCCAATCCCAGACACATATATCTTCCCTACAACATAAAAATTAAATAAGTTCCGCATAATTCCTTTAACAGCGTGAGACTGTTGAAAAATACCTTTTATACGAAACTTTAGATTAATCTCAAGTATAAAGAGTGATTACTATTAATTAGCTCTCCTCCAAGTGATACAAACCTCGGACACGTAAACCATGCAATCATGCATAATAAAGCACGAAGTTGATTGTATTGAAAAGCTTATTGTTACATAGTAGAAAAACCACAAACAAACCTACATTTCAAATGCAAATCTACAAATATCGAACTCGCGAAATGTAAATATTAAATAATATGTAGCATATCAGATATTAATTACAAACGTATTATATATATTATATATAGTATATTAATATAAAAACTTAGTTTATATTTATTTATTAGTAATAGTTATTAATATATATATATAATATATTGCATATATGGGTAACGTTTACATTGTGGCCGCGCCGTTCTCAATATCGATAAAAATAAATAGATTTATTGGTGTAAATATTTAGTGTCAAAAAAATGAGAGAGAAGAAAAACTGTATTTAGAAAGATCTGAAGAAGAAACTGAAAAGATTCAAAGAATTTATCTATTGAATAGCTTTCAGAATTCAAGATGAAAGGGCTTTTTAGAAATGAGGAACCTGTCAAGATTATTGTAACAAGTGACACAGGAATTTTAACTAAATGAAACGAAGTCTCTCTTTTTAGAAATTTTAATGAGCAAAGAAGAAGCAGATAGTGAGTTTTATATCTTGAATAATTTATTGGAGGAGATAAAATTATACAAAAATTTTCCTAGGGCACAAACCAGTATATTAATGGTAAGATGAAAAAATATTTCAGGCAAGATTTCAAGTTCTCTCATATATATATTTTAAAAAGTGTATCATAATTTCCCTCCTGAATATAATTAATAAAGCATATAAGATTAGCATATATTATTTAATTATTAAAAGGTATTTCATATTATGTTTAGTTTAATTGAAGCATCATTAAGTTAATATTTGTTTGTGTTTTTTAATATAATTAATTTTTGGAATTATTATTAATTATTTTGTTTGTTGTATTATGGTGAGTGTAATATATATATTATACTATTATTATTATTATATTATTATTATTATATTATTAAATTTATTATATTATTATTTTTAATTATTATTATTATTTTATATATTATTATTATTATTATTATTGTTGTTTCGGGTCTCAAAAAACCAACAAACATGTGTTGCCAATTAGCTTTAGGATTTACATTATTTTAGTTTATGTTTTTATGAATTTAGTGGATATATCGAAATTATAAATATTTAAACTAATATACATATTTATAATGTAAACGTATGTAATCTTTGTTATAAATGAATACATTTTAATTCTCTTTTCTGGAATAAAAAATGTTTGCATTAATTATTATTATATTTATTATTATTATTTTATATTATTATTATTGAATTTATTATTATTCTGTTTAATTCTTGAGAGAGACAATATTGGAGAATATTAATATTATTATATATATTTATTTATTTATTATCCTATTATTTATTTAGATTATTTATTAAATATTATTATATATTACTAAAATACAACAAAAGGAGAATTATTACTCTTTCTTCCTTATTAAATTAAATAAGTGTAAACTTAACTATATGTTTTTAAAATTACTAAAAACTTAGGAATCGCTTTATAAGATGTATATTATATTATTATTCTATTATTATTCTTATTTTTTTTATTTTAACTAAATATTAGGAATTTTAAAGCGTGTATTGTATTTAAATTGTATTGTAAAGATTATTATTAAATATTATTATTATATTATTAGTTATTCTTTGTTTTTAGACACTTAAAAATCTCTAAGTAATCATAGATTTTCGGTGGTAAACTGCACGTAGGAGATGTGTGCGGACAGTCGGTAATGATATAGGAAGTCTGGCTCAGTAGCGGTGTAAATTTAATTTTTATTATAACCTCATTCGCGTCTCATTAGCGACCCGCGGAGTGGAATCGCAGGCTGTCAGGAACAAACCTAGTACAGTCTTTGGGGAAGTTTTACAGGAGAAAGAGAAAACGTCATAAATTTTACGCACTTATTTATATATATTCATAGATATATACGGGTAAAGAGTATAGAGGAGGAATACTTATATCGTTATTACCCACCCTCTATATCACTATATAATTACTAATATATAGTATATATATTATTATATAATACTATAAAACTATATTATTATACTATATATATATAATATATATTAATTATATGTATATCTTCGTGCTTATGTTGTCGCCTTCGCGGTCGACTCGAGCAGTCCTAAATTGGGATAAATATATATATATATATATTTTTATTTTTTTTATAGTAATAAATTATAATTATTATATTATAATAATATATATTAATTTATA
>JABUQX010098650.1:0-14565 GCA_015478945.1 Trachelipus rathkii
GGATACTTCATAGACAGACCTGATTCCTCTCGCGAATCAGGGGACTCGAGTTTCTCCAGGACTAATAAGTTGTAGTGGATGCCACTTCATAACCAAAAACAAATGACACACTTCTTTATGAGTTGGTTCACCAAAGTGTAAGGGAATGTGTTTTAAACTGTAATACACAAGAAACCCGCGGAATCTTAATAAAGGTGATAAAGGCGTCCTATGCTGTGAACAAAAGGTTAATTGACCCAGCATACCTTTAGTTTAGTTTTAAGGTGTTTTTCAAGTACCTGAATCTGCTTCTTGGTTTCTGCCAGTTGGTAGATGAATATTTACTCCCTGTTTTTTTAATAAATTCCCATCCACAACTGCGCTCTTATCTGGAGAAATGAGAAGGCCGGTTTAATCATATAAAAACTGTGAAAAACACTGAAACAAAGAGTCTCCACCCACCCAATATTTTCACCACTGTAAATCCCTCAGGTGGGTCATTAGAGATCAATTCATTTTCAGGTTCTGTTGGAATTTCAAACGGTGTTCTTGACAATATGTCTGCAACGATGTTCTCTTTACCAGGTACATAAAATAATTCGTAGTCAATATCATTAAGTTCGTCCAAAGTTCTAGCCACCCTTTGATTCACAAAAGGCATGTTTTGCAAAAAGAGTAGTGGCTTATAATCCGTATATACATGCACTTTGATACCATACAAGAATGGTTTTAGCGATCGTACAGCCCATCGAACGGCTGCAAGTTCTCTCTCCGTGGCACTATAACCACGTTGAGCTTTTGAGAAAACTGGAAATGTAAGCTATGGGTTTATTCTCACCGTTTTGAACTTGGCTGAGGCAGGCACCAGCACCTATCCCTGAAGCGTCAGTGTGAAGTAACAACGGAGTAGCTTGCTCAGATCTATCAGGATACGACAAGAAAGGTGGAGACGTTAATAGACTTTTGAGTTTGTCAAATGCCAGTTGGCACTGTTCTGTCCAAGGCACATTTTTTGTGAACTTCAGTAGGTCAAACAAAGGTTTGGCTATTACAGAGCAATTTGGGATATGCCTCCGATAGAAATTGATGAGGCCCATAAACTGTCTAACCTGTTTTGCCGTTCTTGGAGGGGGATACTTCGTAATACCTTCAATATTCTTCTGTAGGGGTTTTAGCCCCTTTTCTGAAATTATGTGGCCTAAGAATTTTACTTCGGTTCTTAACAAATAACTTTTCGAGGGTTTTAACTTGAGCCCAGCCACTCTAAATGCTTTAAGGACCTCTTCCAAGATAGAGATATGTTTCTCGAAACTATTGCTAATTATCAGGACGTCGTCCAGATAAATCATCACTTCACTCCATGAGATGTGACATAAAGCCAATCTCATTAACCTCTGAAATGTAGCAGGTCCGTTCATGAGGCCAAAAGGCATCCGGAGGAACTCCCAATGGCCCAAAGGTGTTGAAAACGCAGTTTTCTCTATACTATCCTTCTCCATCTCGATCTGATAATATCCCTTTATCAGGTCAATAGTGGAAAAATATTGCACACCTTGCAAATTGAACAATGTATCAGTTAAATTCGGAATGGAAATGAATCTTTTTTAGTGATAGAATTCAACTTACGATAATCTATACAGAGTCTCATGGACGATAATCTATACAGAGTCTCATGGCACCGTCAGGTTTACGAATAGGGACTACTGGTGCAGAATATGGAGAACAGGATCTTCTAATAATTCCCTCGGCCTCCAACTTATGACAAACTTCTTCCACTTCATATAATATGGGTCCTTGTAAACGCCTAACGGACTCATTTACTGGATCTTCAATAAACGTGTTTATAGCATGCTTGAGAAGGCTGGTACATCCAACATCTGCATCTCCTAAACTAAGAACCCGCGGATATTTGATTAAAAGTTGTACAACTTGGTCTATTTGATGTTCTGATAATTCTGTTTTATCTAATTCAAACGCCGTCCTTAAATTTTCGAGCGTCCAATCCTCATAAGTCTCTTGGGGCTTCTGAGTTATTTCCACCGCGTTTACTATACCACAAATAAAGTCTTTCGTAGGATGTATCTGTTGTAAAATAGTATACGTACCAAGGGGATATCCTCGTTTTAAAGTGATTGGTTTGTCAAAAGGATTGAAACAGTATAGATAATCACTGGAGTCCCTTGTATAAGGGATAACTGCTTCATCAATTATACATTGATTATTTAGGTTTGGTGTGAATAATAATAACGAATGTTTTTCTATTAACGGACCATATGTGGTAACCATAACCCGAGCACAATCACGGGACTTAATTACTACGTCCTTACTTATTAAAGCATACTCTTCCACCTTGTTTCCCGGACATAATCGCATATCTTTAGTTATTACTGTTATGATATTATTTTTTCCGTTATTTCTTTTAATTACTTCTTTTGTGGACAAATCTGGCAATAAATTGTCTTTTCTTAGCAAATTGTATCCAAAGATAACGTCATAACCCGTCAATTGTTCATCCACGACCACAAAATTATTGGGAGAGGTAGAAAATTCCTTAGAAAGTTTTAATTGGAGAGTTATTTCCCCCAAGACAGGAAAAACCACCTTACCTATACCACTAACACCTGTATATTGAGTGGCTCTCAAAGGAAACTTGTCTTTATTCAATAATTGATACGTGGTATTTGTAATTAAACTCAGAGAAGCACCAGTATCTACCAATGCCTGTAATGGGGTGTCAACGTCACAACCCTCAATTCCTACTCCTATTACTAAAGCATCCTCTGGAGGATTCTGTATATAGCTTATCTGAATTATAGAATCTGAAAAAGAAGGGATTTGGGGATTTAGAGATGAGGTTTGTTCCTCATTTTCTTGTAAGGAGGTTTGTACCTCAATTTCATGGGAGGAAGTTAATACCTCAATATCATCAAAGGAGGTTTGTACCTCAATTTCATGGGAGGAGGTTAATACCTCAATATCATCAAAGGAGGTTTGTACCTCCATTTCTTTTGATGATGTTTTGTTGGACATCTTTAACAAATTCATAACTATAGCAAGATCTAACTCAGTTTGTGATCCCACACTTTCACTTAAAGTATTGACTTGTTCATTAAAAGGTGGTGCGGAAGCCACACTCAATTCTAGTTTAGTTATTAATTCAGTTTCCTTCACCTGATCATTTTCACCGGGCAATTGTGACCCTACAATTACCGTGGTCGGCTCTCGTTTTATATCTTTCTGCCTTGAACGTTGAGGTTTCGGACTCATTGATGCCATCGATTTAGGTTTACACGGTTGATCCAAGGCCCAAGATATATTTTGCCGCTTCTCCACTTCTACTTGGGCTCTGTGGCGCGGGACCACTGACCACAGAACTCTCGGTTTCCCCTCGTGTTGGGGCATATTTGGGAAAACATTTCGGACATCAACTCTAATGACATGCCTGATGATAAACGGACATACCATTGACTTTCCTGAACTTATTAATGTTTTTTTCTGACTTAGCTGTGGGCCAGTCCTTCACAATGTCCTCTGCTTCACAACGAATACCTTTATTTTTCTGAAATACTCCCATTGCTCCAGGTGCGCGTTTTCCACAAAACCGGCATTGTGGTCTTAATTTACAATCTCGCACAACATGGCCTGGTTTCTTACAATAATTACATTTAATCTGTTTCTATCGATTGGGGGTTCATTTGAGTTGTCCTAAACTTTTCTTGTACTTGTCCATTTGAATTGGGTTCCCGCATAACCACCAGATGGAGGAATTCTTGGAGGATGTGCTAAGTGTGACATATTTTGTACGTAAGTCGGATTACTCTGACTCGGATAACTTGAAAAACATCCAGAAGATTGAGGAAATTGTGAACCACCACTGGATACATCATATCCTGGATAGGTCAATGCAGGATAAGACCACACTGGCCCAACTGACGGTGGAACCTGAACCATATTTTTAGAGGATTGATAGGAAGTAGAAGGAACCACAGGTGTTAAATCTATTATCTCCGGCTGACTACTTAAGGGAAGTTTGGTGTTTGGGAGAGGCTCTATTCCGCCATTATTAGTTTTATCTGTTACTTGTTTACGTGTGTAATTGTCGTCTATCAACTTTACCAAACCTTCCCAAGAAAGACTAGCGCCTTTCAAAGCCAGCTCACAAACCACCGTGAGTGAATTTACTTGATCTTGTACAGTTTGAGGCAGACTCTTTACTAGTTTTTCTCTTACAACCTTCATGGAACTCACATCTGACCCCGGAAAAGCTTTTTCGGCCAATCCCAACAATCGTAACGCGTATAATGGTATTGTTTCTGTGGACAATATTTGGGCATCCGTGAAGGCGCTTAAGTCGCATTTTGGTTGTTTTCTCAAATGCTCACCAAACCAGTCCATTAATTCCTTTTTTATCATTGCATAGCTTGCATTTGATTTCATTAGTACGTCGTATACTTGTTTAATTGCTCCCTCCAGATGCAATCCCAAGTATGTACGCCACCCGTCAACTTGAGAACTTGGGTAGGTCGCTACTGCATATTCTTCAAATCTATTCATGAATTGTGGTAGAGGTTCTCCATTCTCCAAACAATACTTACCAACAGGTATCATCTTTCTGGATTTTATCTGTTGTTGGTCTGTCATCATTTTCATCATCTGCGTCATAGTATCTAATGTTTTCTGATTCTGTTCCAAAATTCGCAACATCAAAACATTATTGTCGGGCTCTTGAGCAGAAAAATTTCCCACAGACAATGGAGGACCCTGCTGGCCAGGTGCAAATGGAGCGGATGGAACTGGTTGTTGAAATCTATTGAAACCAGGCTGTTCACCACCAAAATATGGGCGCGCTACAGTTATACTTCCTGGCAAATTCAATGTAGACACTGTGACCATCACTGGGGGAGATGTCGTAAGCAAGGAGGGTACTGAGCCTATCGAGTGTACTGAAGCACCGTTCAACACCCCCGAAGACTCAGCAGACGCAAAGGTGGATGCTACACGGACGTCGCATGCAGATGTCATCAAGTTCGGTGGTTGGTCAGCCACTAAACTTGATGAATCCGTGGTAGTGAAATTTGTCAAAATCGAATCATGATCGGTCGTTTTCGTATCGTCGCTCGCGCCGTTTATTATAACGTTCTTTTTATCGGCCATTTCGAATACTTTATGTAATGTGAATCTAGAAAGGGTAGAATAGGAGAATACTTGAATGTTTGGAATTTACTTATGCTAGAAAACCGTGTTTCGTTTGAAGTGTTTATAAGTTTAGAGAGATATCAGAAGTAGAGAAGTAATAAATCTTCTTCGAATTGGACACCACGAGACACCAACAATCAAGGAAAACCAAAAGAAAACCTAACGGAAATTTTATAAAAGAAGAAAAAGAAAGAAAGGCAGCAGACACGTAATAGGCAGCTTCTCAAGAAAGAGAACTACGCTCTGCTACCAGAAATGTAATGAATTATGAATATAATGGAATGTTGTGTAGATAAATCAAATAAAAATTAGAGATTGTGTGACAAAACTATTATTTTATAATAATTAAGAAGAAACAATAATGTCCCAAAGAAATAGAATAAACAAAACTTACAAGATTTTTTTTTTAACTAAATCAAGAAACTTCCTTAAGACCCATGTCAGAAGGCCATATCTTGTTCTCTACAGGATTTCTTGGAACTGCAATATGGTAAGTTTCTGCTGCCTCAGAATGTGCTCACGAATATGAAAAAAATGTATAGAACATTTATTAGTAATAACCCTAGGTCAACAACACAATGTAAATATATATATATATATCTTTTAGAACGACATCTGTACCTTTAAACACCCAGAATTTGTATGATCAATGGTTTTCTTTTGTTTACTCTGACTTACACCTATGTAGATTTCCTTCAACCTTTGTTATTCAATAATTAAACCAAAATAATGCAGTGGGAATAAAACCCAGTGAATCTCTTTATAATGTTTAATACAAAAATTATAAAATACCAAAAATTGTGTATATACAAATAAATGGGTATGGGGATGCTTTATACTAATGTTATGTAAAAAAACAATATGAAATGAAAAAAATAATAACTAATTTGTATGTATTAGTGTATAAGTAATTAAGTGTTATTCAGTTTAATAGCCTGATTACCGCCGAATCACCGATACCGATAAACACGCGTTCCCGCTCTCGAAAACCCCCGTAGTGCACTACCGCGAACCACGCTGGTGATATTCTTTAACACGGCTGACCACCCCGACTTCTATTTTTTTTTATTATATCTCCCTATTTGACCTTTATTCACTTTAATTCGTCTATGTATTTTGAACCACCTACTCCAAGAGGATGGACAATTTCTAGATTGGCCCAGGATCCAGCTCTAAGCTGAAAACCAAACCTATATAATCAGGGCGGAACACTAAAGTTCGTTGTTAACAATGCATGCATACACACCAGTGTACTAAAATCTATTATGATTTGAATATACCCTTCAATAATTTGTCTGTACACTCCTAGTGAACAGTGAATGTTCCCTTCAATAATCTGTCTGTACACTCCTAGTGAAAGAATCAAGTTATTTAGTATTATATATATTTTATATAATTAACTATATTAACACTTAATTCAAATATTTTGTTATGTTGTATGTGGTTAAATTGCAAAAAATTGATTGGGGGGGGGATTTTAAACAAATTTATAAAAAAAAGTGGGGGAAATTATTAAGACTAAATTAAATATATATATGAAATTATTCAGAGTGAAATTATTCACAATCATTCAATCACTAATAGATTATTAATTATGTCCTTTTTTACCAGGGATACAAAATATTATGGGGAAAATTTATACAAAACAACAAAAAAAAATTTATACTCTAAACAAAAGTAAAAGATAAAGCTCAAGTTTTAACACTTTAGTTACTTGTTATGATCTTTAAACAGACTAAGGATGTTGGGGAATTTCAAAAGAATGGGCATGACAACTTTTTTATTTAGTATTAGTCTTTTTTATTAAACTGAGGATCCAAGAAAACATTTTGATTATGATAAAAGAATCATTAACATTTGAAGGCTCATAAACTATTTTATATGTCACACACTAGCCAACAAAAACCAATTCCTCCATTCTTAAATATTACTCGATTTATAAAAAAAATAAAAGAAATATAAGTTTTGGTTCATCGGAATACCTTCATCTTGTGAACGAAAGTTTATTTCACTTGATAGAAGATTAGCCTCCACAACATGTATGGAAGAAAATGTTTACTGAGGCAAATGAAGCAAAACCTCCAATGGTATAGAAACCAAACCCGTAACCAAAAACCTAGAAAAGTTAAAAAGGTGATTAACCCATCTATGAATCAGAAAATTTGTAATCATTATGATAATGTACTCCTAGTTTTTACTTATTGAAAAACCACAAGATCGATAACTAACTTACACTGTTGAAACAGAGGTTTTCTTTGGGTTATTAAAGGTGAAAAATTGAATAGTAAGCTGCGGAGCACTATGGCTGGAACAGCAAATCGTAGATACCAACTGGGAACAAGACTCTGGTAATCCTATGGTGGGAAAAAATTTAAACAGTTATACTCACTACCAATTTGTCCCCAAAAATCTCACCATGAATGTCACCAATATTATATATATCATTTTAATTTTTCAGGTTAATTATTGTTATTTACCTATGGCAGATATTAAATTCACAAAAATTCCAATATAGTCTAGCACTTAAGGGGACGTTGCGCGCAGGGGTTCCTAACTTTTGAGGGTAGTAATCATCAATTCTATGAATTTTAGGTTTTAACACTTTCTAGTGTAGAATTTAATGCTCTTTCGAATGGTCTGGGTATTTTCAACATGCAAAAAATATTTTATTCACAATATACAGGGGGAAATGGGGGGGTATTCAATTTTTATATGTCATAAATGAAAAATCACTATAACCTTTCTATTATTCATGCGATCAGCACGAAACTTTTGGAGTAAGTATAGTTGGGGAAGATACTAATTTTGTTTAAATAAATTTTTGTATAGGGAACGGATTTGCCTCTGGCCATGGGAAAAGTTCAAAATTTAAATAAAAAATTCCCGTAAGCAGGCAAACACTCTGAGTATAGAGAGAATTTATCTGAACAAAAATGTAAATCTTGCTAGTAATATTCAATCAATCTTCTTAATTGAAATAAATAAAAAAAATTATCAAAGATTTTAAATCAAAAAAATTTTTTTTTAAAAATAAATAGCAATTTTAAGCAATTTTAATATTTATTCGATTGCAATGAAATTTTCAAGCTTGTTTACGTCTACCGATAATACATATTCTATTTAGATATATTTGGTATGCCAACACAGTTTTGCCGCTGATCACGAGAAACTTTTGAAAACTTTGAAATGTTTCCCATGAGCAGCGACAAATCTGTTGGGCATACAAAAATTTTCTCTTAACAAAAATTGTCTACCTTCCCCAATTATATACGCTCTGCAAATTTCAAACTGATCGTATAAATAATAATTAAGTTTTCATGTTTTTTTATTTATGATTTCCCGAAAATTTTTTATAATGATTCGTGTCATGGAACTTTTTTATTCATCTCATTAAAATGAAATTTTTATGGCCTTTATAACTCGAAGATATACACATCTTTTATTTAGATAAATTTTCTGTAAGCCATGGTTTTGCTGCTACTTGGGGGAATTTTTTTTAAAATATTAGTTTTCATGACAATTGATAGCAATTTCCACAAGTAAAATTAAATTGTTAGCTATATAATTAAATTTATTTATTTACATTTTAATAATGCTCTCGAAAGTTTCGGTATTAACGATATATATAAAAAACGTTATTAGAACTGGTCTTTGTATTTTAAAAAAAGAAAAAAAGAAAATTCAAATACTTGAATGGAAGTGAGTTTGTTACGATGAATCTGTGTAGAATTAAATTTTTTATAACTTGTTAAAAAATTGGGCGAGATACACATTTTTCATTTATATAATTTGGTAACTTACAATTTTTACCACCTGCTGACAGTTTAACTCCTAAACTATTTTACTAAAAGGGAACCAACCACACATAAAGTTACTATTTCAGGGTATAAAAAAAAAATTAACGCCTTTTTAAATTACTTTATTTTTTTGTTTCAATTTTGTATAATCTAATTATGATTATTGTTCATGCAATATAAAAACTTTTTGAATCACGGATACTTTTACATTTATGGAGAACAAATATTAATATTTATACATAAAAATCAAAATAAAAAAAAAATTCTCTAATATATTGCTGCTATTTGTAAGTTATTTCATAATATACTGCGTATGGAGTATTTCAGTGAAATCCGCTTGAAAAATTCTTTTGTAGTTCAAGCACGAATTCACTGTTAAAAATTTGGTGCTTGATAAAAATGACTGATTCATTGATTTTGGGAAGAAATTACAGAATTTCTAAAACGCCTTTTTGCATATGTTATTAAAAACAAATATTGTACGAAATCTTCTCTTTCGAATGGTGCATAATTTATCCAAAAAAAATCTACATTTAGTGTCTGTTATTATGAATTGTGAAAGTATGGTTATCTCGGATGATGAGTGTAGAAAGAAAATATATATATTATATTATATATATAATATATATTATATATATTATATATATATATTATATATATATATTATATATATATATATAATATATATATATATATATTATATATACAGTATATATATATATATATATAATATATATATATTATATATATTATATAATATATATATATATATATATATATAATTATATATATTATATATATATATATATATATATATAATATATTATATATAGTAATAATATATATATATATATATATATATATATATATATATATTATATAGGTGCTTGCTCATAAAAGGAATCACCAATGAGCAGACAACTATATAATTGGTGATCCCGGAGTAGACACCCAGAACTTCAATCAATGCTTCTGATTACTAAAGAAAACAACAAAATGAAGAAAAAGAAAAAATAAAATAATATAAATTCCCTATCACAACACTCTAAGACAATGACTCAAGAAATGAATATTATACGGATACTGATTCAATTTCATTTTAATTTGGAATTATGGTCTTCATCTTTCACAACTATCACAGTTTGAGATTCTTCGCTAGACATAGCAAACTTCCTTTTCGGCTGGTATTATCCTGTTCATCATTCAAGGTTTGGATTTGGGCAGACATCATCTTTTGGAATTCACAACGAACTTTGTTCCTTTTCGAATCCAAATGGTTCTGTGACGCTCCTTTATGTAGGAAGAAATTTTCAAGGAATTCTTAGTATTACAAGCAATTTTGCCTCTACAAATGTAACTTCCTTTATGGTATGGATTTTTTTCATCATTCAAGTTTGGTTATGGGCAGAAATTCAATTTTTGGATTCCACTACGAACTTTGATTCTTTTTCGAATTCTATAATGGTTCTGTGTCTCCTTTTATGTAATAAGAAACTTTTTTCAATAAAGAACTAAATTCCCAGCAACTTCGTCTTTACTATGTCAAGCAATGTTCTCCGTAACTACAATTTGAAAACTACGTGCGATTGGTCATCATGGAATACGTTAGAACGTCTTATACTGGAACTTTTCTTGGATTTAATGGTTCGATCAATGTGCCTATTTAACTTGTGAATACTTCAATTTGTTTCATATCAATAATATTATGTATTTAAATTTTTTGTACTTTTATGCATTTAAATGTTTGTATGTTTGTTTTATATACGGATATAACAAATATGCTTGTGTTTAAATGCACTTTTTTATTTTCTGTATATATAACATTATTGTAATTTTTATATGCTATCGAAACACTTGTATATATGTTTAGATCTTCGGATGTAACCAGTTTATCTGTAAATTTCGAAATAATTCTTCAATTTTATGTATCTATATTTGCTTCATATGTTTGATGTTTTATTATGTCTTCGGAATAATTAAATTGCTTGCATTTGAAAGTACTTTAATTTTTGTTTTTAGTTATTATTTCTTGTATATTTATTATAACATATTCATTCCGTGTTTAGCGCAGGAAGTATTGTAGTGTCTTAATAATTTGTAAACATTTTAATTTATGTTCGTACTTTGCTAAGATTTGCGCGAGCAAATTTTAGCATAAGTCAAAGTGAAATACTATATAACCCCGTCATTTGAGAATACTCTTAGTCAGATAAAGTCAGATAAGTCAGTCAGATCAAATTAATTAAGAAATCAGAAGAAAATCTCACTCAAGGTACTTCTACAGAAATCTCTCGGCACGAGCGATAGACTTCAGAAAGGCTGGGCGGACTCGAATTTGATCACCAATTTTCGAGCCGCTAAACAAGAGGTTAGAGGCAAGTTCCGAAAAACGCACTGAAAAGCGCTGCGACTTGCAATGTTGCCTACAGAGAGTATCTAAAGAAGGACTTTGTTACTTTTTTTACTTTCACTGCATAGTTTTACTTAATGTTGAATAGACACTTATTTCAATATGGATTCTCTTCTAAATTACAATCCTCTTATATAGGGTGCTTTGCTCATAAAAGAAGCCACCAACTTAGCAAGTTACAACCCTATATAATTGGAGTAAAATTGAAATATATACAAAGTAACCAAAGTTCGCTTGCTGTTGAGAGGTACTCTATCTGTAGGCACAATTTGCAAGTCGCAGCTTTTTCCAGTGCCGTTTTTATGAACTTGCCTCATGATCTTCGTTTAGCGGCGAAAATTGTTGATCGAAATTCGAGTCGCAGCTTTTCCCTTGAAGTTTATTCGGCTCTTAAGCCGGAGGATTTCTGTGAGAGTAGCCTTGAGTGAGATTTTCTTTTGATTCTCAATTATTTGATCTGACTGACTATCTGATTGAAGAGTAAGAGTATCTCAAAATGACGGGTTTATATAGTATTTCACTTTGGAACTTATGCTAAAATTATTGCTCGCGAAATTTAGCATGCTAGACATAATTAAATGTTTAGAAAGTTATAATGGAGTGCTACATATATAATACTATATATATATATATATATATATATATTATATTATATATATTATATTATATATTAGTATATATATATATATATATTATATTATATATCTATTATATTTATGCTTTAGAGACCAAGTGACGAGGGCCTGAATAATTACGGTCACTTGACCTCCAGATGAAAGTAATAAGTATTTCGAATTAAGAAAAAATTAATTAATTTAAGAACAATAGGAAAATTAAAAAGAAATTATGCGATGTCTACCTGAAAGGAAGATAATTTAAAAGAGCCAATCTAAGCTTTCTTGCTACTGGCAGGGTACAGGAAGGAGGGACCGTAAGCTTGCTCCAAATGCTCCTGGTTTGTGGCTGCGAAAGATCACTTTTAAGATTTAGTAAGAGGGGAGAATGAAAAAGAAGTAAAAGATAGGTTTATTTACACATACATACTATCAAAAGTAGTAGAGTTAACAGTTAATATACATTCATCATGTATCCGGGAAACTAGGGGAATAACCTTATGATATAAAAATGGTTACGGGGGTGGGAACCCACAACTGTAACTAAGTAGTTATAAATAATGGTCAGAAGAACTGACTTAATATTACTGATTCTGGGAAGTTATCCAGAATATTAATGGGTCTGGGAAGTTATCCAGACTTGATTAATGGGTCTGGGAAGTTATCCAGACTTAAGAGATTTTTAACTATTAATTATGATTAATCTTGTGAGGTCTATAATGAAGACTCAAAACAAAGGTGAAGACTTCTGGAGAGTTGACCTAAGGTTAATACCCAAAACAAGACTGAGACGGATCTTGTCCAATCTGAATGTGGGGATATCTTATAATTAAGACTCACAATAAAAACCAACAACAAAAGTTAGCCTGAAGAATAGTTCAATGTAGATCAAAAATAAGATCACAAAATAAGAATAGATCTGGTCTATGCTGACTGTGACGTCTTGACAGAAAATCAAGACCGGAAATAAAAACCCTGTAAAATGATTACAGGAATTAGTTTTAGAAAGTTAAGAAGTTAAGATATTGAAGTTATTGAAACATGACCATTAATTAAAGAATAAAAGTATGATACTATAATATTAAATTAAATTAAGAGAGAGATCTTACCCTAACGATAAGAACGTTGTCAATGAGGGGTCTTATTTAATGACGAGACGAGTCAAAGAATCCAGGGGATGACGAGTCTTGGGTAAGTACTGTAACAAAGGGAATGAAGTGAATACTTTCCTGTATTACCTATTCAGTAAATGTTAATTAAGATTTCAGAACAGTGTTACTAACCTGAGAGAATTTTGAAATATAAGTGTCTCCTATGTTCAAGAATACATCACTGTGTTTAAGGACTGTGACATCGACATCATTAATACATTTATACTTTGTTAAGTATGCATCACATTAAGCTCCTTGTTATAAATATATAGAATAAAAATTATATATATGAATCCTGGGAAGGGCTACTGAAAATAGAAAGACTGTTTTAATTACCCATATAAAACCCAAGAGTAAAGAATATACAACAACAAAAAAATAAATTTACATATGGCAGTCCAACCATAATACTGAAGTACTCTCTTATCTATAAATAAGAATTCTTCTAGGTTTTTGGGTATACTGGAATAACCATAATATAAACTAAGTTTGGACATGGACTTCCACAATTACAACTTAACCACTTGCCCCACTAAGCCTAACAACCCCACAATTACTTTCGAAGGTATAATAAATGACAGAGCATAGACTTAGTTTTCCGAGGTAGAGATGAGGGTTGATTTGGATATTGGGAGAGTGCCTAGTACGTAAACACTTTTACCACATTACGAATGAATATTTGCTTGTGCGTTCTACTATTGTAAAGTTATACCTTACAACATACAATTGATTGGAAATAGGATAGGAAGGTTTCGTAAGAACACGTAAGAATTAGTAAGCAATTGGACCTTTTAGGAAATGGATGGAATACACAACAATAAAATTGAGTAATTTGGCAATTGATAATAAATAGATTTGATTTAAAATACTTTTCCGTTGAAGTATTATCTATAGATGTCTATAGATATGAATTTTTATAATTAGATTTTAAAATAACATTATAATTTGTTTTATTTACTAACCATTATCTTTTAAATTGAATATTTGGTTTGTAACAATTTTTTTAAATATTGCGATCGAATCAAAGTAAATTGGTAATTATTTGGGGAAATTTATTTTGCTTAGAGCAATTAGATATACACATTTTAATTGAATACAAAACTGAAAAGTGTACTTTATATTATTTAGTACATTACCTACCGGATGTATTCGTTTGTTTTGAGAACTTCGGATGGAGAGTGTCGGATGACTGCATTGGCATCCAGAGACATCATCTGAAATGTGAAACTGACCTCCTCCTACTCCCTTGCAACATCATAACATGACATGAGTCCAGGTTTCAGAGGAAATATATGTATGGCCATATAAGTCGCAAAGTATGCATCGAGGCATACTATTTATTTTACTCTGTATTATATATAGTATACGTAACTATGGATCAATGAGCCTAGAGCTGAAGTGTTAATCATAGAGATTAA